>CAUYQV010029666.1:0-38982 GCA_963574575.1 Galagoides demidoff | reverse complement strand
CGCTTAGGAAAGAGAATCACTTGAGCGCAAGATTTTGAGTTTGCTGTCAGCTATGACACAACGTCACTCTACTGAGTGTGACAAACTGAGACTCTTTCTCAAAACGCACACACACACACACACACACACAAAATAAAACTGGAACTTATTAAGAGGATATGACCCATCCCACAGTTTTAATGAAAAGAGCTAAAAGCTAGACCTAAGACATTATGCTTTGGCTCAGCACCTGTGGCTCAAGTGGCTAAGGCGCCAGCCACATACACCTAAGGTGGCGGGTTTGAATCCAGCCCCGGCCTGCCAAACAACAATGATGGCTGCAACCAAAAAAAAATAGCCTGGCGTTGTGGCGGGTGCCTGTGGTCCCAGCTACTTGGGAGGCAGAGGCAGGAGACTCGCTTGAGCCCAGGAGTTGGAGGTTGCTGTGAGCTGTAATGCCACAGCACTCTACCCAGGGGGACAGCTTGAGGCTCTGTCTCAAAAAAAAAAAAGACATACTTTATGATCCATGTGAGAGGGAGCAGCTATGAACCTATTTTCTATTATTATTATTTTCTTTGCTGTGCCTTTAAATAGTAGTGGTAGTGACAAAAATAAAAAAAAAAGATAAAAGAGCTGGGGAAGAAGGAAGACATGAGGAGAGGGGGGAGGTGGCAAGAGCTGCAGGAAGCTCCAAGGTCATAAATGGAATCAGTCCAGGTAGCAGCAACCGATCAAAAGTTCACACACTATCATTCCAGCTAAGACCCTAATCACGGAAAGGCAGTTAGCCTATAGGAACCCCAAGACCTCCCTACTGACCAATGGGTGACCAGACACTAGCTTCTTCTTCAGCTATCTTCTTCAGCACTTTTATTGATGTTGGATCTCTTTGTAACAGAAAGAGTCACACTCTTAGAATTCTTCCAGAGGCCGGAGGGAGCCAGCAAGCCCACAGGTGCCTCCTTGGTCTGAAGTCCAGCGTATTGCTGCTGTCACTGCACTGGGGGTGGGGTGCCACCTTTATGTTAGCAGATGAATTTTATTCCCACCAAGTCCCTGTTAACCCATAGTCCTTCCTGATGCTTCATGCAGCAGCCTGGGGACACTGGGCTTTTGGACAGACACATCCCAGGAGTACAAATGGGACAGTTCTGTGATTTTTCAATTCAAGACAGGTAATGGTTGCAAGAAGATTTTGGGGTCTCAAAAGCCTGACTGTTGTCCATCAAAAGTCAGAGTTGATGTCTCAAACGACAGATTTCAGAACACATGGCGACAGCAGAGCCCGTTGTTCAAAGACCAAGGGAAAGACAGAAATGCAACACAAGCCCTCCCTTCCCTCTGGCTAAGGTCAGAAAAGTGGGATGAAGGGGGCAACTTTGGAGAATATGAGTTTGAAGGAGACTGTGCCCCAGGAGGATGCCTCTGCCACAGCGTCCTGAGCACAGCCCAGGGAGATGGCTGAGGGAGAGTCCAGAGCTAGGAGGGGAAGAGGCAGGTTACACAGCCTCCCTCCCGGCAGGAAGCAGAATCCTGCTGTGGCTGGGATGCCTGAGGACAAAAGCTGACGTTCTGAAACTCAGGACAACCCTGTCCCAACATCTTCCTTGCCTCCAAAATGCCAAGACCCAGCACGTCCAAGACCTCCTGAGAGCTTCCGTATCTTCCCTATGCCTCCAAAATAAAATAAGAGGGAAAATTCCCACATGGACTCAGTGCCAACATTAAATGGTTAAATTTACCTGGAACTGATGGAGGTTACTTTCACTCCCATCGGGTGGAATGACCGCTCAAAGCTGAGACTCAGTTGAGTCAGAGGAAAACAAAAGCTTTATCATTTTGTACACCTGATTATCTGTTTCTGTTGATTAAAAAGAGGATTCTCTGTACTCGTACGTTGCTTAGATAAAGCAACATATTGCCAAGAGAGATCTTTTAAAATCAGGAATCGTAAGTTTTTATTTCCAAATTCTACAGCTTTATCCTGTTTGATTTAAAAGATAATAGCTATACCTTTGACCTGCCAGTACTATTTCTAGGATTTAGTTCTAAAGAAATAATCACAAATGTACTAAAAAAATAATAAAGGTAAATGTGGTGGCATTGGTTAGAAGAAAGATTTGGATAAGAATTTAAATGGCCAACAAGAGGGACCTGGCTACATACCACAAGGGTGAATAACAGGCCTGAGGGCTGAGCCTGGGACACCAACCCAGCAGCCGCATGGCCTCGGGCAAGTTAACATCAAGTAAGACAACTACAACCCCCTCATGGAGACCCGGGCTGCTGCATTCCAAAGGCGCAAAAAAAAGTCTGTGGGTGGGCAAGCGCCAGGTTAAATGACTTTTAAATCCTAATGACCCTAATTTCCAAAGAAGACATAAAAGGTTTAGAAGAATGGATAGATGATTTTCTGGAGACTTCCCCAGGGAGCACTGTTGATGTGCTCTCAGCCCCAAGCACCGTACCCTAAGAGGAGAGGTGAGGGTGGCTGCGGATTGCCTCAAGTTGCAGTGATGGTTGGTAGGCCCCCCAGAGCTTCCCGAGTCCCCCATGTTAGTGGATACAGTCAATGAGTATGTGACCCCCACCTGAGGAATCTAGAGGGTACAATGGGCACCCCAGCTGCAGCTGGGTCAGCTGAGGGACAGTGGCCAGCACTGGCAGTGTCTGCTGACCCTCAGAGGATGAGCTATGATGTAGGCCCTTCCTACAGGGCCACTCTGAGGGCAAATCAGACTTAGGTATCAAACTGCGCGGCTTGCAGTACAGGAATGCTGGGGAGAGTCCTGCCCCTGAAGAGACTGCAAACACCTGGGGTCAATGGTTGGCCTGTGACAAAAGTGACAGCAGTGGTTGAGTCCAGACTCGCTTGCCTCCCCAAATGTTTCTCCCCACCATGCCCCCAACTTCAGAAGACTCAAAATACAGGAGACTCTAATAGGCTATAGACTAAAGAGGGTGTGACCTAGGACTCAGCTGTATCCATGCTAAGAAAGAGGAAGTCCCAGGGCCTGGGAAGAGAGAAGAGACCCCTCCCCTTCCCCAGCTGCAGGTCCCACAGGCCACAGGCTTCCAGCTTCTGCAGAGGGGCAGGGAATCTAACCTTTGGATGGGTTTTTGATTGATTTTTGAGTTTTGTCAATTACATCAAATGAACCTGGACATTTTAAGGGATCGAGATCACGTACCATGATTTGAAGTGACGCACACAGCTTTGATGAACTAGAGTTGACTTGAAAAACCCCAGGACTTGCCCACTTTGCACCTGGGTGCAGAGAAAACCCAGCCACAGTGTTTTTGCACGGTGACGGGAGGCAGGAACCGAGCGGCTTTGTGCCTACTCCCACACATCCTCCTGACATTGCCAAAGCTCTCCTCCTAGCCTCTGTTTCCCATACTGTGGAATGGAGAAGGTGACACTGTACTTGGTAGGAATGAGACAAGATGACTGTGACAGCCTGCAGGGCAAGACGGGCACAGAGCAAGCTCGCTGGGCATGAGTGCCTGCTGGCCAGAGAACGGCAGGGCCCTTAAAACCACACTCTGAGACACCTAGAAACACAGATATTTGTTTGTGACATCTTCAGTGAGGGGCATATTTCAAAGCACATGTGCATATGACCCCATATTTAATTGTATACACATGATATTTTTTCCCCCACAGAAAAATAATGTAGAGGTAAAAACATCAAAACATTAATGAAGGTTATCTACAGACATGAGGATTGCAGGCTTGGTTGATTTTGCTCTTTCTATTGTTTTTTTCCCCTAAAATTTCTGCCATAAATGTGTACTGCCAGTCAACATCTGCCACTCTAATTGTCTTCCCAGCTACTTTAAAATACACAGCCTTGCCTAGGCACCTCCATCCCTCTCCCCCCCATGGGTGGATTCTGCGGAAGCCACTTAGCTGTGAAGGCCAGTTCCAGCCTCGAGGCAGAGAGGCAGATCTGCCAGGCGGCTGGGCTGGGGCTCTGCGGGGTGGCTGGGCGGGGCTCTGCGGGGCGCCAGGCTTCCTGGGATGCGTCTGCACCTCCCAGCGTCAGCATGTCAGCTTCCAAGAAGCCTCCTCGGATTCCTCCCTTTTCTTTTGGGAGCAGTGGCTCCTCTTTTAAAGAGCAATGACATTACTCAGGGGGGATTGAACAAAGGAGACACCGGTGGCTTAACAGAGTAGAAAGTCCTGCATTTCAGTCCTGTGTTTGGACAGGGATATTCTTTGCAGCCTGAGCCCTCCCAAATGTCCGTGCTGGTCCACAAGAGGCGGCTGCCTCAAAAAGGGTGAATGAAGCAGAGAAAATAAGAGAGGAGTGATTTTATTTTAGAAAAAAAAATCTTCAAAGGAACTGGGGCTTTTATTAGTGGTGTAATCTCACAAGTGGGTGTGAGGCTCTCCGTCCCCCTGAGAGTGGAGGAACGGTTCAGTAGGCTGCCGACCAACTGCCTGGAGGCACCAGCGCTTACTGCTCACCAGCCAGGTTGGTGGGGCCAAATGCAACATGGTGCAGCCATCGGAAAACGGTTTGGTAGTTTCTCAAAACATCACACACGGAGTTGCTATATGACCGAGCAAGTCCCCCTCAGTATACACACCCGAGAGAAATGATATACACACAGGCAAAAGCCCGTAGTGACTCTTCACAGCTATCATCCATAATAGCCAAATAGCGGAAAGGACTCAAATGTCCATCCACAGTTGAATGGAAAAATAAGACGTAGCATTATTCATACGACAGGGTGCTGAGCAATAAAGAAGAATGAAGGGCAGCTCGGCTACCACACGGATGAACTTGAAAATGGCCCAGCAAAAGAAGCTGCTCACAAACGCCACACCTCGTGTGATCCAGGTGTGTGAAAGGCCGGGACAGGAGGTCCACAGAGATAGCAAGTAGATGCCTAAGGATGGGGGAAGAGGCAGTGACACCAGGGGGCACAGGCTTCTTTTTTGGATGACAAACATTCTAAAATTAGACAGTGGTGATGGTTGCAGAAGTAAATGGGTGGATTGTAGGGTACTATGATTTATATCACAAGGAAGCCGCTGAAGTTGGGGTGTGGGAAGAGATTGTCTTGCAAGATCTGTTCTGGAAAGTGAGGCTAAGATGTAGGACTGACTTGTGACAATACTGTGATGTTAGGACGCTCCTTTACCCAGCTCCTTCTCTCATCACACCCTGGAGGCCTCACTGTGCTGTCACCTATCACAACCCAATTTCTCAACAATTTCTGGGACTTGTTGATGGAGTCACTAAGTCACATCCTGCCCACGCCCTCATCAGTCACTTATCTGAGAGCAGTGACTTGAGCACCTTCTAAGAACACTGTGAAGCCACGTACCACATGGACTGACATTTATAAGGTGACCTATGTACAGGGTCACAGTATTTTTCTTTCTTTCCCTGCAGCCGCCACATAATTCCAAAAGGTTTGTAACGAGAGAGAGAGAGGACTACAGACAGCCTGGGTCAGCTGGTGCCCCACAACTGACCATGGTACATTAACCTGGACTCTTGTATTGGCTCCTTCTTAGCTGAACTCAGACAGGGTCAGGCTGGTACCAGACCAAACCCAAGAGCAGATGACTTGGCCAAGAGGGAGATTCAGACTGCACTGGGGGAAGCCGCTTCCAGATGGGTCATGTTTTAGGTTAAGAACCTGCTGCCAATGTTCTAGGAGGTTCAAAAGATCTATGTTGAGCCAGCTTCCTTCTCTGTGGTTGGGTTTCCTTGTAACAAGTCATGGTGTAAGTACGGTAGCCCTTTAGGTAAGAAAGTTCATATATGGTTAAAGGCAAAAGGTAGGAGTCTGGGTAACTAGATGTGTGAGTTTGAAGTCCTGTCAATTAATTTGCCTCTGGACAAGTCATGTACCTGCCCTCCTGAAAGCCAGTTTTCTTTAGGGACACTGAGGATGGTAATTGCGGTAACTATTTACAAGTGAAGATTAGATGAGAAAGTCCCTGGGAAGCCTTCAGCAAGCTCAGGCTGTGTTGGTCACGACAGTGATCATGTTTGTCATTTTTATTACTCTGTAACCTTCCTAAGAGGGAGAAATTATGGTAATAATGAGAATAAATCACTGGACGCTAAATCATTCTGATGTACACCATGTGCAACATAATCTACTAAGCTAGTGTTCAGAGGATAAGAAAACAATGACCATAGAACTTGTATGGTCTGAATCAAAAAAGGAATCCATAAAGGAGTTTATGCAATTATTCTAAGAGTCTCAGAGAGAAGGGCCCACTTTCAGTGGAAGGAACAGCATTTGTCATGGCAGCATCACCAGGAGGCGAGAAGTGGCTTGAGAAAGGAAACTTGACTCACGGTGGTGATTTAAAGTAAGTTAATTTCATTTCAGGAAAATATTTCTCCCGTAGTCACACTGATTATGATCAGGAAAAATAATGGATTTATGTTTCAAGAAACTTCTACCAAGGAGATGCCAAAGAAATGATTTTAAAAACACACATACCACACACCTCACACGTCCCAACCTCAAATCCTACCAAGTGGAGTCTGACCACTGGCCGTGAGACTTACCAAGGTTAGGAAGGGGCTGGGAAACAAGTAAGCGGGGGAAAGTCTAGCAGGTGCTGGGAGAATAATGTAATTTCCTAGCGCAGCAGATGCACGAGTGAAACAGTATCCATAACAGTCCATCAGATGGTGATTACAGCTGGACTGGGGAGGAACAGCCGCCATGAAAAGGGGCAATTCAAAGGGTAACTGAATGCCAGTGAGTGACATCTTCCAGAGAGCTCACATCCTGGGGAAAAGCAGGGCATCGCTGAGCACTGGGGGGAGGGGTTAAATAAACGGTCATTTTTCTTTGTAGAAAGACAAAGGGAAAATGTGGAGAAATCAAATAGTGGCCTCCGAAGAATTCATGAGTGAAGGTTTAAACAGTGTATCACTAATAATCAGGCAAAAAGAACAAAAAACAGGCATTGATCGCTCTAAAAGTGTGATTTCTCAGGAAAGATGAAGGTGGATGCAGTCCCCAAAAACATGTGATGGGAGGGTTCACACTGTAAATCCCTGGACATCACAAGCCCAGATGAAGAACTGAGGGGCTGAAATGACGGGGCATCTACTGACAGGGGAGCAAGGGTGGGGGCTGTTTATGTTCAAAGCAGATTCCATGTTGTTTAATGTGACAAACGATAGTATTTCAACTCCCTGTCTGGGACAGGAAGCAGGGCCGTGATACAAACACATTCCCACCCCAGGAATTCTGCGGAAACAGGTCTAATTCCAGTGTGGCTGTTTCTCCAGCAACGGGGCTGGTGCTACCCAGAGGCCAGTGTGAGCCCTTCCCACCCCGGTTAGAATTGGAACCAGACTGGGAGCTCCCTGAAGGCAGGGTGAGGCACAGTCATCCCCGAGTCCCTGTGAGGGCCAGGGAGGAAAGCACAGGCTGACACGCAGAGCCACCCCGAGGTGAGTGGAGGGCAACTTGACCCACGGTGTTTACTTAATCTGACCACTCAGTTAATTCAGCCGCATTTTCCGCTTCCCTGATCACAGTTCTCACGCAGGTGAGCCATGATGATTCATTTAATAAAAAACTTCCATCAGAGTAACTCTCAGAATGTAAACTCACAGGTCAAAATGCCTCATTCAAGTTAAGAAAAGAATCTTCCAGGTTCATTACATGAAAAATGAGCTTGGTCAGGAAAATGTCCTCTCTCTTATCCATAACCTATACTGGTGGACCATGGGGATATTATTAAGAATATTTGGGGCCGGCTCAGTGCCTGTAGCACAGTAGTTACGGTGCCAACCACATACACTGAAGTTGGCGGGTTTGAACCTGGCCCAGGCCAGCTAAACAACAATGACAACTGCAACAACAACAACAAAATAGCCGGGCATTGTGGCAGGTGCCTGTAGTCCCAGCTACTTAGGAGTCTGAGGCAAGAGAATCGCTTAAACCCAAGAGTTTGAGGTTGCTGTGAGCTGAGATGCTACGGCACTCTACTAAGGGTGACACAGTAAGACTCTGTTTCAAAAAATAAAAATAAAAATAAATTAAATAAAGAATCTTTCGGCCCTAGCACTCTGAGAGGCTGAGGCTGGTGGATTGCCTTAGCTCATGTTTTGGAGACCATCCTGAGCCAGAATGAGATCTCGTCTCTAAAAATAGCTGGGTGCTGTGGTGGGCAACTGTAGTCCCATCTACTTGGGAGGCTGAGACAAGAGAATCCCTTGAGCCCAAGAGTTTGGGGTTGCTGTGAGCTGTGATGCCACAGCACTATATGGAGGGTGACAGAGTGAGACTGTCTCAAAAAAAAAAAAAAAAGACAAAAAAGAATCTTTGGGGCTGACTTCTGCAGTGTGTGATGAAAATCACTTATGTTTTCTAGGTCCTTTCTTATGACCGGCGACCGGCTGTCAATTAATAGAAACAGTAGGGGAGGTGCTGTGGCAGGGACAGCTATCACCCGGCCAGGCAGGGACTAAGGGGGCCTCGGGGTGGGGAGGGAGGCGCATTTCCCTGCCATGCAGTGATGAATTTCAATCACTGCTGCCCTGTGCCAGATTCAAATTGGCAACCCACTGAGATGAAACACTTTCTATCCCATTACTCATGCCTGGAGTGATCTGCTCCCTTGAAGATTGGCTTCCTAGGTGAGAGCTAGGGACTGGATGGTCACTCTAACATGCTTAAAATAGGATAAACCGTGTGAGAGGCGAGCGGCCAGCAAGAGAAATGATGTGGATATGGGGGGAACTAAGGGTCCCATATAAAGCTCTATGCACTGGTGGGTGGGGTGTCAGGAGCCTGGGGAGACAGGAAACTTACAGGGAAAAGAGGAATTCAGTTAGTGACGGCGCTTGCTCACACGGCTCAACTGCTCAGAGGCTGTTGCTACAGTGGAAACAGTAAGAAAACACTATATTGAGGACTATGGAGAAATTCCTCCTAAAATAACTCTACTTGGCTCAACTTGTATCAGATAATCACTCTAAAACATTAAAGCCATCTAAATTTTAAAAAAAGAAAATAATTTACAAGAATATAATTTAGCATTTTAACTACTGAAACATCCAGGTTCATTCCACGTAGGTTATGGTCTCAATAAATAATTCTTTGATGGAACTTTTAAGATCTCCGCAATGTTTACTTAGGTTTGTCTACTAAATGCAAATCTTCGTAGGATTGAGGACAGGGAAAGGCAGTACAAGTGCTTCTTAAAAAGTCAAAAATCTCTGATAATATAAACAGGCCGGCACAGGGGAGCAGGGCACAGGGAGCAGGGTGAGCGTCTCTGCTGTCAATCTCCCGCCCCTCGCAAACCAGTGGTCTTCCTTGGTTGAAGCAATCCATCTCTGCTGTGTCCCTGTGTCTTGAAATACACCAGGGTTTAAGGGAGGGAGGCACAGCATACAGAGATGACCTCGGAGAAGACTATTAAATGTAAACAATGACTTCAAATCATACTGACCGGGAAAGTCATGACAGGATCATTTTAAATGAAACAACATGTTTTCTCCAGCTTTCTCCCTACCTGGAGCTCCAGCTCACCTCAAAGTCGCCCACTTCTGCAAATTACCAGGGAGGGTGGGAAGGGGGGAAAGAAGGTCCCCAGTGTTCAGAAAAACACTGCTCTCGATATGCAGGGGACAGCTCTGTGCTCCTGCCCAGCTTCAGCCCCGCCACACATGCCACAAGAGGATGGCCGAGGGCACAGGAGCCCTGGGTCGCCTTTCATGTATAAAGGCTTTTCTTGGCCCAGTCCTATGATCATCCATACCGGAGGGTGTTTCAGCCCTGAGGGCAGAAGGATGTCTGCCGCCCTCTCTGAGCTGTGTGCCTGGTGGCAGCCATGCACTTGTGGTTTCCAGTCCCTCCCTGCTTGTCATGAGCTACCCTGTGCCCGACTCTGACATCAGTGATGGACCCAGGACAAGGTCAGTTCTTTCTGACCCCAGGGCACTATCTCTGCTCCAAATTTACAGGTTCTCATTCCAAAGAAGTCTTTTCCCAGCATGTCCAGGTACAAACAGACCCCTTGGTGGCCTATCCCAGAGGTTCTCCAGGTGGGCTCAGATGTGTCTTTCCAGTACCACGTATGGACCCTGCTTCAGAATATGACCGTGACCTACAGATGAAACGACACAAGTCTGGGGTTTGTTTAAATGATGTAGGAGGAAGGGGAAGTGGGTGGAGGTTCAGAAGATTAAAACCAAGATTGACCAAGATTTGAATCATCGCAGCTGGGTGCTGGGTACATGGATGTTTCAGTGCTACTCAAGGTGTGGTCTGGGGCAGGTGCCCATGTGTGAACTGCTACTGGTCTGTGAAGATGTAAGTACCGAAACTGAGAGATGCATTCAGAAGATTTTATAGCAATTTGGCAGAGTAATTCTACATCTTTTAAATCCAATAATAAAATAATTAGACTTGAATTTTTTCTCTTTGCTTTTTAATCTCATTTTCCAGGAATTCACTATTTATAAAACTATCAGTCTGTGATGAATTGTACATAAAAAAAAAAAAAAGACATTAGAACCACTGAGTTGGAGCAGCCCTGCTCTGTGCAGCTCTCCCTGCCTTTGTACAAGCTCAAGATTTTCCGTATCACAGAGATAACAGGGAAAAAGAATTGCTGTTTGTGTTCAGTCTCTATTCAAATATGAATTTACAATTTATCAAAAAGTAATTTTAAAAAATTTTATAAAGATAAATGTAGTACTTGAAGCAGCCTCTGTTACGGGATGGGGATGTATTTGAGATCTAGGCTGGGGATGTGGTAGGGTGGGGCCAGTGCAAGGGTGCTGGGCTGGGGGAGAGGAGGGGTGGGGGCAGTGCAGAGGTGCTGGGCTGGGGGGTGGAGGGGTGGGGGCAGAGCAGGGGTGCTGGGCTGGGGGTGGAGGGGCGGAGCAGTGCAGGGGTGCTGGACTGGCCCGAGGTGTTCACTTGAGCACTGTCTCCAGCTCTGATGAGCAACCCCTGGGCTAAATGTTTGGAGAGTTTAAACTTACACTTTCCTTTTTTCTCTCTCACAAGGGACGTATGTTAGCCCACTGAGGGATTTTTTAAAAACTTATTTAAGTAGAAGTAAACACAAATATTATAAGTCCACATGTCAGTCAGTGTGACCAAATCATGTTTTCCAGTTAAGTTACTGAAAATAGCTGTGAGTGCGCATAGGGGGATATTTCCATTGAAAAGTAAAATCTAGGTTCTATTCCAGCTCCTGTTGTTGTTCTGGTAATAAGAGTGTCCCATTCCTTTTTAAGTCAGAAATTCCTGCTGCCCCAGGCAGGTAGTGTGTTCCTGTTAATCCTGATTTCCCTGACCCAAGCAGCCAGCTCTGCTTCTGCTGCCAGCTTTGTCCTGACGCCAATGCCCACTTAATGCCTTGAAAGTTAAAACATTGATTGAAAGGGGGAGTCTGCTTTTGAAGAAAGGGAAAGAAAACAAAATACTCTGAGAGGGTGACTCCAGGCCTTTTGTCCGGGGACACAGCAGGGGGTGGGGGCATCCTGGTGGTGACCCTCTGCAGGATCAAGTGGCTACTGTCTTAGGCTTGCCATCAAATAACCACTTGACGGAACGGGCTGCGGGGGAGCCTTTGCAGGGTGCTGCCTGTAAGGGTATGAGCACCAGGTTCCCTGTAATTAAGAAGCAGCCTGCTCCCGCAAAGGCAGTGCAGCCACCCCATCTGCCAGGCCCGCGGGAGCTGGCACCGCGCCTCCCTGCCTGCCGCCCTGCTACGCACCAGATCCTTGGAGACCTCCTTTGATGGAGCGTTTATGCCAAGCTTTTCCAGAGGATAGACAATCTGTCGTCGTGGTCGCACGGGAACCAAATAATGAAGGGCAGATGTCAGCGAGTGGGCGTAGGGGTTCTGGAACTGAAAGACAGCAATCTATATTTCAGGGCAGAGAACATCAGAGGGGCGCAGCACAGATGTCTGTGTGCAGCTTTACAAATACAAAACTCTTAACTCAGCCAAGTCAGAGAGGAAAAAAAATCGGCAAATAAACAAACATACTCTCCGAGCAGAGGAATGAATTGTAGATAATGCCTGACACTAATGAAGATAATTATGAGAGTAATTACATCACCATCTCTGTGGGAATGACAGATAAACAAGTGGTTTGGTTTATGGGATTTTTCAGTACAAGTATTTTCCCCAGGAGGATATTCTTCTCCACGGTGATCATGAATCAGCTTGATCTGACCCCACTCAGCTGTGTTATCTGTCTCCCGTTAACCTTTGTGCATTTGGCACAAGCTTGTTTCAGAGGGCACATAGATAAAAATGCCATTCAAGGGGCCACTCCGCTCCGATGTGAAAAGTTGCTCACAGTGACTTTAACTGGACCTTTCTTAATAAAATCACAGTTTTAGAACAAAAAGATAAAACCAGAAAGTGGGTGTGGGAAAAGTCAGTTATATTATTTTGACTTATACTAAGTTATGGGATGTATTTATGCTTAACGAAATAAGCTTTGATAAATGACGTTTTAGAAGAAAGTTTTAAATATTAATTTTATCCAGTTTTTAAACTTGTTAGAGAAAACTGAACATGGAGACTTCAGTTCCCCACACACTGATGAAATCTTAGGGGTTTTAGTGAATCCAGCTCACAGCATTACAACCATTTAAACCTCAAGAGTTGCATTGTGAAGCCAAAACTTTTAATGGTATATTTATTGAATTTAAGTCAGAAAGCAAAGAAAGTAAAACTGAATTGTAGATGCATTTTAGTACATGGTTTACATGTAACGTATTCGGGCATTTCTAAGAGCTTTAAAAGGGCTTTTCTAAAATTTTTCACCATTAAGCTTCATGCATACTCTGACTTTTAAACCTGAAACCGGGAATGCTTAGCCAGTGCACTACTTTTATGCTTAGAAGATCTTTTTAATACATGGCCTGGGCAAGAGGTTATGAAAAAAATCACCCTCATAATGTGAGCCAAAAACTTCAACTTTATTGGAGTCAAGTGGGGATTAATAGCAGAATTTGGGAATTCTTACCCAAATTATTTGGAACTGCTTCTTATACTTGTTTTAAATGCCTATGTGTAAATCAACCAGAAGTACAGACCATCTACCACAGTGCATAACACACAGCTGATGCTGCACCTCGAGGTGAGCACATACACAGTGACCAATGCCCCCAGGGTTATTCTCATTAGGGATTCAAAGGGACCTTTTCCAGCCCAGCACATCTAGACAAGATCATGACTAAAAGCAAGACTTTAATTCCACATCTTGAAGGTCACAAATTTGACATTTGGCCAAGTGCAAAGTGAAAGGAAATAGTACGGGGTCAAGGTGGTTTAGCAAAACTTCTATCTTCCCACCTCACTGAGTTCAAATCTGGTGCAGTCGTGTTGTTGCTGGGCTGCATTCTGACAGGAAAAACTGAGAGTTGACCCAGACCTGGAGTTGGGTCTGCCTCTCACTAACATTCCCTTTCATGTCTTTCCTTCTTTCTTCCTCATTCCCTCTGGACTTTCCCAAAAGGCTTTCGTTAAGTAAAATACATTAGCAAAATTATTGTCATGTCTATGTACTAGTACTCTTCAGATTGTTTGGTAAATAGTTTTACAAATAAGATTACATATGCACTTCACACACATATATACACAGACACATACTATAGTATATACATATACTGTATTATACACATAACATAGTATATTTGGCTCAGCGCCTATGGCTCAATCGGCTAAGGTGCCAGCCACATACACCTAAGGTGGTGGGTTCGTATCCCCAGCTCGGGCCCGCCAAACAACAATGATGGCTGCAACCAAAAATGGCCGGGTGTTGTGGCGGGCGCCTGTGGTCCCAGCTACTTGGGAGGCGGAGGCAGGAGACTTGCTTGAGCCCAGGAGTTGGAGGTTGCTGTGGGCTGTGATGCCACAGCACTCTACCCAGGGGGATAGCCTGAGGCTCTGTCTCAAAAAAAAAATATATAGTATATTTAAAATCTACTCAGCAACTTGTGGTAACTAAGAAGAAATAGGACACTGGCAAAGGCAGGCAGAACACGAGGAAGACTGAGGACAGGAATGGAATCTGATGGGACAACTACTACCTCCTCCAGGGAGGAGGTGCCTTGAATCTGAATCAGTTAAGGCCAATGCTGTCAGTAACCAAGAGAATAATTTACAGGAAACAATCCTTTGGGGCTCTAGCTTGCCTAGGCCTCTGCCTATGGAACAACCAGACACTACATGTGAACGTGTGAGAGTGCGTGAGCATGTGTGAGAGTATATGTATGTGTATGTGTGTGAGTGTGTGTGTGCCTGAGAGTACATGTATGTGTGAATGTATATATGTGTGTGAAGTGCATATGTGAGAGTGCTTGTGTGCATGGGGGTTCATGTGTGTGAGAATGCATGTATATGTGTCAGTTCATGTGTGTGAGTGCATGTGTGAATGCATTTGTGTGTGTGGGAATGCATGTGAAAGTGAATGTGTGTTTATGTGGGTGAGTACGTGTGTGTATGTGTGTGAGTGCACGTGTGAGAACGCATGTACGTGTATGAGGCTGCATGTGTGTGTGAGGGTGCATATGTGAATGTGTTTGTGAGGGTGTGTGTGTGTGTAAGGGTGCATGTGTGAATGTGTGCATGTGTGTGTGTGAAAGGATGCATGTGTGTGTGAGTGTGTTTGAGAGAGTGCATGTGTGAATGTGTGTGTGTGTGTGAGGGTGCATGTGTGAGTGTATATGTGTGTGAGGGTGCATGTGTTAGTGTGTGCATGAGTGTATATGTTTGAGAGAGTACATGTGTGAATGTGTGCATGTGTGTGAGGGTGCATGTGTGAGTGTATGTGTGTATGAGGGTACATGTGTGAATATGTGCATGTGTGTGAGTGTATGTGTGTAAGAGGGTGCATGTGTGTGTGAGTGTATGTTTGTGTGTGTGTGTGAGGGTGCATGTGTGAATGTGTGCATGTGTGTGTGAGTGTATGTGTTTGAGAGAGTGTATGTGTGAATGTGTGTGTGTTTGTGAGGGTGCATGTGTGAGTGTATGTGTGTGTGGGGTGCATGTGCGAATGTGTGTGTATGTATATGTGTGTGTGGGGTGCATGTGCGGATGTGTGTGTGTGTGAGGGTGAGTGTATGCATGTGTGTGTGAGTGTGTGTGAGTGTGCGTGTGTGAATGTGTGTGTGAGGGTGCATGTGCGAATGTGTGAGAGTGTGTGTGTGAGGGTGCATGTGTGAATGTGTGCATGTGTACCTCTTCTAGGCATTGGGAGTACACTTTGAACAAGACAGACAAACGCCTCTGCTAAAATTTATGGCAAAATATGTAATTTTAACTAGTGAAAAATGCAGTGAGGAAAATTCAAGCAGGCCAGGGGATACAGATGTAAGTGAGGTGCATTAAATCCATGTCTACTACAACGCTGGTACTCTTTGCAAGCGTAACAAGTACTACACAGGATTATACAGTATTTACTACGTAAGAGTTACATCAGGATAATATAGCCCCACTTTTAAGCAGGGGGAGTGTGGGGAGACACAGTCTCGCTCCTATGGCCCAGGCTAGAGTACAGTAGCATGATCATAGCTCACAACAAGCTCAAATTCCTGGGCAAGGATGACCCTCCTGCCTCAGCCATCCAAGTAGCTGGGGCTACAGGTGCCTGCCACAACAGCAGGCTAATTTTTTCCTATTTTTGGTAGAGACAGGGTTTCACTTTGCTCAGGCTGGTCTGCAACTCCTGAGCTCAGGCAGTCCCTCCACCTTGGTCTCTCACGGTGTTGGGATTACAGGTGTGTCTCTCACGGTGTTGGGATTACAGGTGTGAGCCACTGAGCTCCAGGTTTTAGCCACCACTTTTATCCAATGGTATATGCTTATTTGGAAAGCTGTGATAGCAAACCCACCTTACAGAACAGAACTAATTTTTTCCATGGATTCATCATTGAAATGTCCTTTGAAGGAACATGACAGGAGCACTTTGGCATTGCACTAACACATCGTAAGAAATAATTAGATTTTCAAGTCTCTTAGAGCATTTTTGCATAGTTTTCAGCTCTGTTTTTTTAGTATGGAAAAGCCAGAAAATTATTCTACTAATCCTATTGGTTGCTACTATTTCAGAAATTCAAAGCCTTTTGGACTTCTGTAGTATCAGAAAAGGGCCAAACTCCAGAGGGCCCTTGGAAACTCTGACCTGTGTCATCAATACCCATCAAGAGAGGAAAGAGTGAGACACAGCCGTGGCTGAGCTGAGCTGCTGGGAAAGCAGACGACAATATTCCCTCACCTTGCCATCCCTGGATCTGGGATAAACAGGGTAGTAAAGACAGGACTTGTAGCCCAAACGAAGGATCTCCTTCAGAAAAAACTTGGTGTAGTGCCGGAAAATGGGGTTGAGGGCAAAGTGGTACAAGTGCCCGTGTTCTTCGCGCTGGTGGTGACTGAAGTAGATGAAATCTTCAATGTTGTAATGGGCTCGTATGTACTCGATGTCCTAGAGAAGGCAGGGAAGGATGATTTCAATAAGCACTCGGAACAAAATGCAAGCATTTGGAGATAAATGTCTTTTAAAAATTACCTTAGGTACTTCAGTAATAAGTGTTTTTCCCTCCCAATATCTACCACCTAACTGTTATTGTAATTTTTTTTTTTCTTTTGAGATAGGGTCTTGCCCTGTCACAGGCTGGAGCTCAGTGGTGTGACCACAGCTCACTCACTGTAACTTTGAACTCTTGGTCTCAAGCTATCCTCCCTCCTGCCTCAGCCTCCTGAGGAGCTGGGACAACATGTACCACCATGCCTGGCTAATTTTTTAAATTTTTTGTAGAGATGAGGTCTTATAATTTTTTTAAACTAGAAATAATCATGTTTCTTAAAAATTACTTGTTCTGATGGAGCGTCTTTGAGGGTGGCTGCAAGCTGTGCAACTTGTTCTTTACATGCGCATGGCTGCCAACACCTTGGAGAGCCCTGGCTCTCTCCTGCTGACCGACAGGCAAGACAGCAGCCCCTCACCACTGCCAGGCAAGCCGAGCACAAGCTGGCCAGCAAGTGTAAGATTTAGGAGTCCAGCAAACGGACCCAGTGGCGTTCTCTGGATTTGTTACTATTCACCTGTCAATGTGGAAATGTGCCATCCCAGGTCATACATTTTATCACACGTGGCTGGTTGGCCTACAGTCAAACTGTGAGCTTGGGCCTCATCTATATGCACCCTTTAAACTTTCTGCTCTTCTGATGTACAATGTTTTTATGCAGGGAGGGAACTGAATGCACTGATTGTGTGTGTGTGTGTGTGTGTGTGTAAAAGGAAATATTGGCACTTCCTCTTGTTTCTGCAGGCCTAGTCCTGGTCCCCTGCTTTTGTCCCTGCTCTGCTCTGGGAACCCGGGACTCATCCCTGTGAACTGTGCTCTGGTTCAGCCCGTCCTGCTCGGCTTCCCAGTAGCGCACACTATTGGGTACAGGGACTAAGGGGAGTGACCCAAAGTGAGTGTGACTCGCTCTGATGACAGGAGCCGTCAACACATCTAAAATGCAGGAAAAATCAAATCATGTGCAGGCTGAAAAACACCGATTATGTTTCTTCTTGTTTTCCACAGAAAAATGGCTTCATAAGCACACTTTTGAGAAAAGAAATTGGAGGCTGCAAGGATCTTGATGTATTCTGTGATGAGTCAGGCTGGCACTTAGCAAATTCATGAACACTGTGAAGTCTGTGGCCGAGCCCCTCCAGGTTCCTTGTCTTTCCACCTTCTGCTACAAAGCACAGAGGAATTAATCCCGGGTAACCTGGCCAGTGGTGGTACCCCAAGGCCACTCTGGCAACCTTTCAATCTGGATTGACCCTGTAAGAGCCTTTATATTATAAGACTTTTCTTTAATTACCAAGGAGGCATCCCTCATTATAAAATAAAATGAGTGGTAAGTATAGTACTGAGAAGTCATTGAAAAACAAAAAGCAAAGAGCCAACAGAGATTATTAGCTCAAAACAGCAGATGGGCCATGTGCATCTAATTTTCCTCCCATCCCAGTCCCTTAAAATAACAACAACAACAAAATTTTTTTTAAAAGAATGCATGTGTAATGGAGAGAGGTAAGGTAGTTTTTTACCTTGGAGGAAAATTTTCCT
This sequence comes from Galagoides demidoff, assembly GCA_963574575.1. Lineage (NCBI taxonomy): Eukaryota > Metazoa > Chordata > Mammalia > Primates > Galagidae > Galagoides > Galagoides demidoff. The sequence goes on along the minus strand of CAUYQV010029666.1, from coordinate 20,901 downwards.
TGGAAAGAAACTCTACCCTTAGCTTAAATCTTCTGCCTTGGGTCATCTGATGACCCCTGCCTACCCACCAAGCACACAATTGGAGGCCAGACGATGGGGCAGACGGCCCTGCCAGTGACAGAGACACAGGCACGACTGTTGAGGATGCCCATGCCAGCTGCCCATACTGATAATCCAATCTTCCATTCATCACATGGGCAGACTTTGGAGGAAAACTCACATATAAGAAAGACCAGAATGGAGAGGCCTACAAGCCACCACAGAGGAAGCGTCTGTTATTCAGGAGACAGGAGGGAGTTTTTAAAAAATTCTGCACCGTGTCCTCTGAGATACAAAAAGCGTCTTGCCTAGAACATAACAAACACGCTGACCAAAAGGAGCACTGAGGGAATAAGAGCAGACAAGGAAATTAAACATACGAACGGGGAAAGAACACTTCCAACAGAAGACCCGGAGAACAGAAAGGAGCTAGGGATTCACAAGACAAGATAGAGACGACCTCAGATGGTAAGTAAGATGCACGAGAGGCGTGTTCAGGGACACTGAAGAATCAGTTCAAAAGAGCCAATCCACAACCATCTGAAGAGGAATCTAAGAAGCAGAGGACAGAGAAAACAGAGGGGAAGAAATAATGAAATCAAAGAAGAAAAACTGTCAAAGGAAGCATAAGATACTTAGTAAACTTCCAGAATTTCAGGATTGAAAAATTTAATTCTCAAGAAAAAGAGCAAACAAACACACATTTATTTACAAAGGACCAAGAATTAACTTACTATCTGATTATTTTTTATCAGTGACATTCGATACCAGAAGACAATGAGAGTACGAACAACATTTTGATGAGACATAACTTGAACAAGAATTCTGTACACAGCCAGCAAGTGTGTAGTACAAAGACAGATTGAAAACTTCTTGAATAGGAACGGATTTGGGGACTTTACTGCCCACCATGTTCTTTAAAAGAATAACTCAAATTGTATCAAAAACAGAGAAAAAAATCAAAGAAAGAAGATCATACACATTAAAGTAATAAAGCCATAGAACATCTCAATAAATGCCCCAAACATAACTTGATAAATTTCAACACTCATCCATAATAAAAAACTTTTAGTACACTTGAAATACAAGGAACCTTTCTCAATTTGATAAAGGACATCCCCCAGAAACCTACTACAAACCTACTACATTTATGCTAAATGGAAAAACACAGAATCACCCCATGAAAATCAAGAACACCATAAGAGCAGCCATTATTAACAGTACTAGTCAATGTCATTCTAGTCATACAATAAAACTGGAGAAAGATAAAAGGCACAAATATGAGGAAGGTACGGCAGTTTCTGAACCCCTAAAGACTCCCAAGATGGCCACCAGGATGGTCTCTCCCTTCCCACATCCTCCTCTGCAGAGTGGTCCTGCCACCCTGCTACTGAGAGGCACAGTCCCTTTCCCATCCCTTGAGTCTGAGCTTGCCCTCTACCTGCTCTAACCAAATAAGATGGTAGAAGTGATGCTGTACCAAAAAAAGGGAATCAAGTGAAAAGCTCTCAGAGCTACGAAGAGACTTCAGAAGATGACTGGATCTAAGATCAGAACATAGGCACGAAAATGAACATCTAGAAAGTATGAGGGAAAAAATAACTATTTATAATACCAGGAAAAATCACAAAACACGTAGAAATAGATGATAAATTTGGGGGACTGTATTGGGTCAGGGTCTCAGCAGGAAACAGACAGCATGATCAAATCAGGATAACTGGAGGTGGGCTTAACAAAAGGAATACTTACAAGGATGGTGCAGGGAGGAAGGGCATTAGTGGGACAGTGCGGCAGCAGCGACTGCAAGCCGGCCACGTGGGGAGAGGCTCCTCACAGGATTCCAAGAGGAGAGCGTCGTGGAGAAGAGGCCACCTCAGAAAGGACAGGGAACTCAGTGCAGATGAGCCCAGGAGAGGCAACCCAGCTCACCGTCCCCCCTCTTGCCATCTGGCCAGCCTCCCTGGGATCCAACAGGGTGGAGGAGAGTGGAAAGTGGAACAACAGGGCAGACAAAAAACCACACAGCACAAAACATGGCATAAAAACATATGTGAAAGAAGTAAGCAATCTTCCTAAAGAAGCCAAAGAATTAAACAATAGCAGCAACAACCCAGAAAGCCGTGTGCTAGAATGGAAGGCTTGGTGTTTTAGTTCAGTATTTGCCTACCTTGTTCTATAAAATGCACATAGGTGCAAATCAATTCATAGTAAGTACTATAAGTTTTATCTGGAAGAGGAAACACCAAAGAAAAATTTTAAAAATTTAGAAAAAGAAGACGAGTGAAGACTCCCTACCAGATATGATAATGCAGTAAAATGCAATAGTTATCAACAAATAAATCCATGGAACACAACAGTTTAAAAATAGACACAGGCTTAAGGAGATTTAATAAGTATAAAAGCAGCATCTCAAATCGGTAGGGGGAGAAATGGACTACTGGAAAACAAAGGCTTTGGAATAACTGGCTGTGTACTAGTAGAAGAATAAAACGACACGCCTACTTGAAAACATGTGCACACACACACGTGTGCACATATACGTGTACCCCCCACATGTGCACCCACACACGTGTACCCACACATGTGCACCACACATGTGCACCCACACACACGTGTACCCACACACAGTGCACCCACACATGTACACACACATGTGCACACACACACCCACAGAAACATGTGCGCCCACACACATGTGCACACACATGTGTACCCCCCCACATATGCACCTACATACACATGTGTGCACACACAAAGCATGTGATTAAGTGCAAAAACAAATGCCTGATATAGTAGCAATCCTTTCAGGGAGAGCAGTGAGGTATTTTTTTTTTTTTTGATGGTGGAAGGTTAATTTGAATTTTTAGAATGAGAATGTTTTCATGTTATTCTTATAATAAGAAACATTTTGAACTGCAAAAAAAAAAAGTAAAATTGAAAGGCTTCCAAGGGATGGGGCAGATGGTGATGGTGTCCTTCAGAAAAAGGAGGTGTTTATGTTAAGTAAGTAAAAACAAAAGTGGCATCACGTGTGACATAATAAGGCACAATCCAGGAAACTGCTTTGTTCCACAATTTACCATTTCGTTTCTGATCACTGCAATGCCAACTATCTGCTCTGCAACTTCGGCTACAAATGCCTGGAGTGGTGTCCCATCCTGAAAAGGTAAGCATATATTTTAAGACCCTTAAAACATTGTTATCAATGTTTCCCTGAATGGTCAACAATGGGTTTTAGTCATGATCACATGACAATCAAAGAAAATATTTACCAACACTTACTTTGGGTCGGGTATTAATCCTTCCCTGTGTCAGAAAAGCCTACACCAACTCCAGGAGGTAAGTATTATTATCACTGCGTATCTATTTCATTTATGAGAAAATAAGGGGAGAGCAGTTGGGTAATTTGCCAAGTTCTCCAGCTAGTAAGGATCTACGAGTCAAATCTCATGTCCCTTTTACTCAGAATTTGCTTTCCTTAACTCTAAATTGGTGCTGCTCCAATTTTATGATACACTGTGGACTCCAAAGACCTTTGGTTTATGTGCAACATCTATCACTATTTTATGTGTTAGAAATTAAAGCTGTGTTAGAAAAATTTTACATTTGTTTATTCATCTTTGTTTATTAACTAATAAATTTAAAACAAAATTCCAAATTATTAATTAAAAATAACAATACACTACATGTTAGTATAATGTATTTTTAACTTAAAAGTTACATTTTCCTAAACAAAAATATTTAAAGAGTGACATTGTTTTATATTTTTGCAAATCTCTTTAGTGTCTGGCTTAATAGAAGACCGCTGGATTCTCATCCTATCTGCTTTGTATTTAATCAGTTACAATATGTTTGGTTGAAATACAAGTATATGAAAAAAAATCTGACTTCAAAAAAAAATGTAGTTGGAAAAAGGAGAAGTATTTAAATAATCCTTTCAGATGATCATGGATCTTCTTCTTTAATGTGCCACCAATCTCAACAAGTGGTAGTGCTTTAAAGATTGGTTGTAACGTGAAATCTGAAAACCATATCAATGAATTTTATGTGTCCTTCTCCACAGTGTTAAAACTCGCCAGTCTGCTTTGCCCTTTGAGTGAATCTTTTACCTATACATGCTTCTGTAACACCATGCATTGTTTATCTGGAAAATAGTGGCTCACAACAGGAGGCTTATTTCCTTTATTTTTAATTCATTAATTAATTTTTAAACTTAATTTTTATTAAATCATAACTGTATACATTTATAGGGTATAATGTAATGATTTGATATACAATGTGGAATGTTTCAATCAAACTGATTAACATAACTATCACCTCACTTTTTTTTTTGGTAAGACATTTATAATTTACTCTTAGTTTTGAAATGTTCACTTGCATTGTGCACATTAGGTGAGATCCCACCAAATACCCTCTTTCCACTCACCCTTACCTCCTTCTTTCAGGGCTATATTTGTGTTTTATCATTTGTATGAATATATAAGTGATTCTATATTGGTTTCATAATAGTATTGAGTACATTGGATACTTTTTTTCCATTATCAAGATACTTTACTAAGAAGAATATGTTTTCGCTCCATCCAGGTAAGCATAAAAGATGTGAAGTCTCCACCCTTCTAAGGGCTTCACAGTATTCCATGGTGTATACATACCACAATTTGTTAATCCATTCATGGGCTAATGGGCATTTGGGTGGATTCCACAACTTGGCAATTATGAATTGGGCTGTAACAAACATTTTGGTGAAAAAAAATGGTTTTTTTTTTGTAAAATGATTTTTATTCATCTGGGTAGATACCTAGTAATGGAATTGTAGGATGGAACAGTAGGTCAACTTTTAGTTCCTTGAGAATTCTCCATACTTCTTTCCAAAAAGGCTGCATTAGTTTGCTATCCCACTAGCTATGTTTAAGTGTTCCCTTCTCTCCACATCCACGCCAACATTTGTAGTTTTGGGATTTTGTGATATGGGCTAATCTTACTGGAGTTAGGTGATATGTCAAAGTGGTTTTGACTTGCCTTTCTCTGATGATTAAAGATGATGAGAATTTTTTCATGTGTTCGTTGGTGATTCACCTGTCATCTTCAGAGAATTTTCTGTTCAAGTCTCTTGCCCACAAAGAAACGGGGTTGTTTGTTCTTTTCTTATTGATTAATTTGAGTCCCCTATAGATTCTTGTTATCAGATCTTTGTCAGAATCATAACCTGCAAAAACCTCCCATTCTGAAGGCTGTCTGTTTGCTTTACTTACAGTGCCCTTAGCTGTGCCAAAGCTTTTTAGCTTCATCAAATACCAGTAATATATTTTTGGTGTTGCTTCAATTGGTGGGAGGAGGGGATATGGGGAGGGGTCCACCTCATAAAATAGTTTCCCAGGTCAATATCTTCAAGCATTTTCCCTATACTCTCTTCTAGTATTTTTATAGTTTCATGTCTTAAATTTAAATCTTTTATCCAGTGGGAATCAATTTTTGTTAGTGGTGAAAGGTGAGGGTCCAGTTTCAGTCTTCTACAGTCACTAGCCAGTTCTCCCAGCACCATTTGTTAAAGAGGAATCTTTTCCCCAATGTATGTTTTTGTTAGGCTTGTCAAAGATCAAATGATTGCTGGGTGTGGTGGGTCACACCTGTAATCTCAGCACTCTGGGAGGCCATGGCAGGTGGATCACTTGAGCTCAAGAGTTTGAGACCAGCCTGAGCAAGAGTGAGACCCCCCATCTTCAAAAAATAGCCATGTGGTGGGTGCCTATAGTCCTAGCTACTTGGGATACTGAGACAAGAGGGTCTCTTGAGCCCAAGAGTTTAAAGCAGCTGTGAGCTATGATGCCATGGCACTCTACCCAGGGCAAAAAAGTGAGATTCTGTCTCAAAGAAAAAAAAATTAAATGATAATATGTGTCTGGGTTCATCTCTAGATTCTCTATTCTGTTCCATATATCATTCATTTCTGTTGTGTCAGTACCATGTTGTTTTGATCACTATAGGTTTGTAGTATAACCTGAAGTCTGGTAATGTGATGCCTCCTGGTTTGTTTTTCTCTCTAAGTAATGTATTAACTACTTGAGATTTTTTTCTGATTCCATATAAAATAAAGTACTATTTTTTCAAGTTCTTTAAAGTATGACATTGGTGCTTTGATAGGGATTGCATTAAATCTGTAGGTTGCTTTGGGTACTACAAAAATTTTAACAATGTTGATTCTTCCCAGCCATGAGCATGGTTATGTTTTCCCACTTGTTAACATCTTCTGCTCTTTCTTTTCTCAGGGTTTCATAATTCTCATTATAGAGATCTTTTACATCCTTTGTTAAATTCCTAGGTATTTCTTCTTTGGCACTACTTATAGGGAATCCTTGACTATATATAAAAGCTACTGATTTGAAAATATTGATTTTGTAATATGAGACACTGCTATATTCCTTGATCATTCACAAAGAGAGTCTGACCTCCTCTGTCCCCATCTGGATACTCTTGATTGCCTTCTCTTGCCTGACTCCGATGGCTAGGACTTCTATTACCATATTGAAGATCAGTGGAGACAATGGGCATCCTTGTCTAGTTCCAGATCTGAGTGGAAATGCTTTCAATTTTACTCCATTCAATATGATATCTGTATCAATTGATAGAATCACATGGTCTTTGATTTTTATTTTATTTATGTGGTATGTTATATTTATAGATTTACATATGTTGAACCAACCTTGTAACCCTGGGATAAAACCAACTTGATCATGGTGTATAATTTTTTTGATGTGTGGTTGAATTGTGTTTGCTAGGATCTTATTGAATATTTTTGCATTGATGTTCATTAATGATATTGGTATATAGTTTTCTTTCTTTCTTGGGTCCTTACCTGGTTTGGGGATCAAGGAATATTTGCTTCAGAGACTATGTTGGGGAGGATTCCTTCCTTTTATTTGTTTTGGAAAAGGTTATTTAACATAGGTACTAGTTCTTCTTTGAAGGTTTGGTAGAATTCTGATGTGAAGCCATCAGGTCCTAAACTTTTCCTTTTTGGGAGATTTTGTATAGTTGATGCTATTTCCGTACTTGATATAGGTCTATTCAAACTTTCTAATTCCTTCTGGTTGTGTCTATTGGTCCATTTCCTCCAGATTTTTATATTTCTCAGAATAGAAATGTTGTAGTAATCACTGAGAATTTTTTGAGTTTCTGTGGTATCTGTTGTTACTTCTCCTTTATCATTTCTGATTATTAGAGATTTTACTTTTCTGTTTCAGGTTAGGCTAGCCAGAGACTTATCAATTTTACTAATCTTTTTAAAGAACCAAGTTTGTTAGTTGATCTTCTGAATGATTCTTTTTTTTTTTTTCAATTTCATTTAATTCTGCTGTAATTTTGGTTCTTTTCTTCTGCTGGGTTTGGGGTTGGATTGTTCTTCCTTTTCCAGTTGCTTGAGATGACCCATTAAGTTGTTGACTTTTTCCCTTTCTGTTTTCTTGATGAAGGCTTCTAATGTTATAAATTGCCCTCTTAGGACTGCCTCTGCAGTACCCCACAGGTTTTCACAGTTTGTGTCTTCATTATCATTTTGTTCCAAAAATCTGATGATTGACTTCTTAATCTCATCTTTTACCCAGCTATCGTTGAGCCTAAGGTTATTTAGTTTCCATGACTTTGTTTGAGTATGAAGATATCTGTTGCTGTTGAGTTCAACTTTTATTCCATGGTAAGGCACATTTTCCAAGTGTTGATCCACTTCCTTACAAAATGTCAAAACATCACATTTGTTAATATGATCACTAAACTCATCAGAAAAAGACCTTTAAATATTGGGAAGTTGCCAAGCTCATGGTGGCAGATACTGGTTTCCTTAAATTCTATTTTTTTTTAAGAGGGGACTATGCAAATTGAAAAAACCATATTTTGTCTGCCAGTTGTTCTTTCAGGTGAAAATGATGGCTAGTTTAGCATGCAACTCAAGACAATTACAGAAATGTTTCTTTATCAAATAACCAGTATGCCTCAAGATGCTGCAGAAATACAGGCACACAAACTTTATGTACTACCCCCAACCCCTGTACTTCATACACATTTCTCACTTTGTCACAAAGAATACTTAAAATACATGGACAGGGGTTGAGATTTAACAAGGTTAATATTAAAATTTAACTGCTTCCTCAAAGATTTTCCTTAGTGAAACAAACTGGTTTTTCCCTTTTTTAAATCGAAATTTTAATGGAGATAGGTATAGATTCACATGCAGTTGTAAGAAATAATATAGAAATTCCTTGTACACTTTGTTCAGTACCCCCTAATGGTAACATTTTGTAAAAGCAAAGTATAATTATGGCCATCAGGAAACTATCACCAATACATGTTCATGTGGGTGTGTTTGTGCTGAGTTTCACATGGTTTTGTTGCTTCTTAATAGCCATGATATTAAACAGTCCAACACCAAAATTGTGTTGCCTATAGCTCAAGCGGCTAGGGTGCCTGCCATATATACCAGAGCTGGAGGGTTCCAATCCAGCCCGGGCCTGCCAAACAACAATGACAACTACAACCAAAAAATGGCCAGGCATTGTGGTGGGTGCCTGTAGTCCCTGCTGCTTGGGAGCTGAGGCAAGAGAATCGCTTAAACCCAGGTGTTTGAGGTTGCTGTGAGCTGTGATGCCATAGCACTCTACCCAGTGGGACAGCTTGAGACTCTGTCTCAAAAAAAAAAAAAATCCCTTGTGTTGCGCATAATATATTTTCCATTTCTAAAATTTTGTCACTTCAAAATGTCACTTAAATGGAATTATACAGTATATAATCTTTAGGATTTTTTTTTTCACTTAGCATAATTCTCTGAAGATTTAACAAGCAGATGTGTGAGTCAACAGTCCCTTCACTGTTGAGCAGGGTCATATGATGTGGACATGCCACATTCGGTTTAACCATTTGTCTGCTTAAGGACATCTGGTCTGATATACCAGCTGCTAGGAATACTCATGTAAAGTCCCCATTTCTCTGGAATAAACACCCAAGAGGGCATTTGCTAGGTCTGATAAGAGCTGTGTTCTTGGTTTTTAAAGAAATAGGCAAAATGTTTTCCAGAGTGACTGCACCACTCGGTATTCATGCCAGTGACACATGAGTGATCCAATTTCCTCACATGTTCATGAGCATTTAGTGGCGTCACTATTTTTTGTTTTAGTGATTCTGATAAATGTGCTGTGATATCCCATTGTGTTTTTCTTTTCTGTTGTCACGGGGTGATGGTAACGAGTGTTGTGACCCCTGGACTGCATGCTGCCACTTCCTTGATCCATGCTGGGGGGCCAGCAGTTTTACCTGCCATTGCTTTTGCACACGGGAACAAACATCACAACTGTGAAGCAGGAATCTAATTTCTTACTCATTCTAGGAAAATAATTTTTACCTCACAGACTCCCTAAAAATTCATGTTTTGAAGACCTACGAAGTTCCTTAGTCCACACTTTTGAGAACCAGAACTCTTTATCAACCCACTTAGAGGGAGCAGGAGGGAAGGAGTTAAAAATGAAGAAACAAAGAGACCAAGACAAGCCAATGCAGGAGACATGTGCTGGGCGAGTTTTACTTTAACTGGGTGCCTTTATAAATGCTGAACACTTGCATATATGCCCCTATGTTTAGGCATTTGGTGTCTCCCTCCAGATGACTTAAAAATTAACTGAAGGTTTGTTTGTGTGTGTTTTTTTCCATAAGAGACAATAATTGGAAATTCACCAGATGACCTCAAGAGTAGAATAGAACAATAAATGGCGGTCAAGTGCCCCAACAGAAGCATCGGAGGGACCTCTGGTGGGCTGGGGTTAGTCTGTTTCTTGGAATAGGTGCTGGTTACACCATATATTCAAACTGTGAAATCTATCAAACTGTTTACTGGTTATACTTCAATAAATTTATTTCTAAATAAAATAGAAAAAAAAGCAACTACTTGTCTCTCTCCCTATATGCATCACTCCATGTCTAGTGGCCCTTAAGTTAGTAGTGTTAGTGTAAGGCCACTGCAGCCCTGGCCTTTGCCCATGGTGCACACACACGCTGCCATGCTAGAAAACTAGAACACAGCATTCTAGGAAAGATCACATGGGATCTTTCCCTGCCCATCCAATCCCTGAGGAGTCATCCAGCTCAACAAGGGGGTCAGATTCATTATCTAGTAGGCAGAGATGGGGTCCTGGGCCCTGAATCTGATGCCCAGTGCCGCTAGGTGAGCACCAGTACCCACGATTCCTAAGCTACTTTCATACCGTATCTGCCAGCCCCAACAACCAAGCACCAAGCTCTATCTCATTTTGTGACATTTATCTGGATCAAGTCCAAATTTCTCACCTTCATGATAAGGATTTGGGGGATCAGATCAGTCCTCTTAGGGTCCACCAGTGAGGAAAATAGCCTCATTTCCTTAAACCCTAGTTTCCATGGTCTCTCTTCTTGTTCCCATCTTCCGAACCCACCTCTGCCAGTCCCTACCACAGGTTTCCGACTGAGCTTCAGAAACTTCAGGGCTGAACCAATGTGGGTCACAGTGGTCCCATATTATGAGGTCTGGACACGTTAGTACTTACAGGGTCTCTGCGAGCCTTGTTATATTGGGTCAAATCCTCCAGGATGCTTTTATTCAGCAGGAGGGTGCTGACGAGATTCTCCACACCAGGAGTATCCAAGAGAGTGGCTAATCTGATATTAATGGACCTGGGTAAGTAAGGAGAGAAATATTTTTTAAGATTAAAGTACTAAATATGTGTCCCCCGAATGGAGACAAAATTATAATATATCACACTTATATAAAAAATATCCAGTAACATATATATTTATGGAACATTGGGATTTAAATAATTTTATTATAAAAGCAACTCATTTCATTCCAGAAAACCTGGAAACACACACACAAATGTGCAAAGATAAAAATCAGTGGTAATGCCATTAACCAAAGACAACACAAAGTTACACTGAAACTGCCTTTAATTTAAAATGCATCCTGTGGAGAGACTATAAGCCTGTCTGCCACCGGCTGGAGTGGAGGTGCGCCCAACTTCCCACCCTAGGCCAGAACCTTACACTCGCAATTTGTAGTGTGTCCTGCAGGGTATGCAGCTGGTCTTGCACTGAATTCTGTCAAGTCACTAGGGTCTTATTACTCAGTAGGAGAATGTGATTCCTCCCAATGTTGATAAGGTAAAAAGATGATCAATCAATATCACCTTAATACTTATGAGCACCACTTAAATAAAAGACAAGAGCTTGACCGTTTTACCCCAAAATCTGGTTCAAATGAATTAAAGATACAAATGTAAAAAACAAGACCACTCACGTACTAGGAAATTACTCATGAGAATTAAAAACATACGTCTGTACAAAACCTTGCACGCGAATGTTCATAACAGCATTACTCATAATAGCCCAAAAGATCCAAACAACCCAAATTTCCCTCAACTGATGGATGGATAAATAAAATGAGCTATATGCATGAGGTGGAATATTATTTAGTCATAAAGGGAATGGGATACTGACACAAGCTACAACATGGATGAACGTTAAAGACATTATGCTAAGTGAAAGAAGCCGTATACAAAAGGTCACAGATCCTATAATTCCATTCATATGAAATGTCCAGAATAGGCAAATTTATAAAGACAGAAAGTAGATTAGTGGTTGACAGGGCTGGGGAGAGATGAGAATGGGAGTGACAGCCAAATGTTTTAGAACCAGATAGAGGTGATGGCTGCACAACATTGTAAATATACTTAAAAACCACAGAGTCGTTCACTTGAAGTGGGTGAATTGTATAGTATGTGAATTACATGTCAATAAAGCTGCTATGCAAAAATATGTAACACCAAAGAAAATTGAAAGGAAAATGAAAAGGAGAAGGGAATGAGAACTAACAGCCAAAAAAGTAAGCTGGTATTACTATATAAATAACAGGTAGATGAGACCTAAAGCAAAAATCATTCTGAGAAAAAGGTCATCATTCAATAACGAAAGTAAAAATAGACTAGGAGAATACAGCTATATCAAATCCTATGTGTCTAACAACAAGCCTCAGGATAATGAAGTGAAAATTGACAGGGTTAGGAGAAGAGTTTGGCTAATTCAACATCATGTTTGTAGGTAGAGTTTAATACATCTTTCTCAGAAACTGGTATCACACAAAAGACTTAAAATACTGTGGAAGACTTGGGTAGGCTTAATCTAAAGGACACAGCATCCTCCAGATGAAAGAGACCTGGCTGTCCAACAGTCATCTCAACGCTCACACTCCAGAGCCCTCCACCTGGCTGTCTTTCCCGTTTTAGTTAATGGCAACTCCATCCTTCCATTCGTTCAGGCCCATCCTTGGTCTTCTCTTGGCTTTCTCGAATGCCTCTTTCAGCCCAACATCAGGCTGGTTCCCCCTTCAAAATGCACCTAAGAATCTACCCACTTCTCAAACCCTCCAGTGCTGATGCCACCCACCACCACCTCTCCCCAGTGTTGTTAGAACTCATCACACTGTCTTCATGTTTCCACCTTTGCCCCAACAATCCATCCTCCCCCAAGCTGCTAGGTGATGTTTATAAAATGGTAAATCAGATCACAAGACTTTCCTACTCAAATCCCAGGAATGAAGGTGTTTTTGACCTCTTTTATTTCTAGGGCTTCTCTTAGAATAATGTTTTTGAGTGCATAAAATAAAATACAGAAGATCACAATATATGAGCTCATTGCTTCAGCAGTGGTCTGACAATTACAATAATTTTGCTGCACTGATGAGCATAAGCAACAAGTGATATTTGCAGATATCTGCAAATCCACCATGAGATAGAAAAAGGCTCCACCTCCAACACTGGAGATCAGATCTCAACATGAGATTCAGAAGGGACAAATGTCCGAACTATATCAATACATAATTCTTAAAGTGAAACTGACCTTAAAATACATAGAATGTCATCTATAAGTGCACGAAAGCAAAGGGAGAATATATTGTCAAATTATAAAGCAGCCATCTTTATTTCTTGACATGTTCTCAGATAAACTGTGAAGATTAAGAATAACCTCGGAGGGTCTAGAAAATGATTCCGAGACCAGGTATAGAATGAACTTTCAATCTGCTAAATAAATGCCCCATGAAACAAAGTCCACTTCAATACTGATATGCCAGACTTAGGCCTGGCAGGAATGTGGGAGACAGCAGCTCACTGCTGGCTTAAGTTGCTACATGTGGCCCTACTTTCATCTCTCCTCACGTCCCAAGTAGAAGCTTCTAACCTCCCTTCTTGGCTGTAGCCATTAAGATAGCTCCCTTCTCCTAGTCCCAGGTGTATAACCAGGACAGGGAACACTCCCACCTCTCTCTGACTATTCTGCCTGTCACCTTGCCCAAACTTCTTGGAAGCAAAATTATATTCTAGTAACCATCATGTTTCAGCTGTGTTGTCTTGAGAGTGTAGCATGATGGTAAAGCCACCTTGAATCAGTGAGGGAGATTAGCTGTGGTTTTATCTATCCACAGAAAAAGCAAGGTCTCCCAAGGAGTCTCTTTTCCTCACCCTTCCCCAGGTCACTTCTCTCTTACATTTTCTCTCTCTCCGAGTGTACCTGACTGCCCAAAGCTGTGAGACCTCAGGAAATGTCACCTGTCCATGAAAGGCCACCCACTGGCCCCTTCCTGGGTCTATAAAGTTTCGTAGCCTCTTCAATTGCTCCACACAAAAGGGTTTCTCCTTCTCCCATTTTTTGATGACTCTGACCTTAAAGGTCAGAATTTACGGTATTTAATCAGATTGTACACATAACAAAGTTGAACATCATATATAAAAGTAGAAGAAAAAGATTTAACACTTTTCAATCCCAAACTGAATTATTTAGACATAAATTTATGTGTTTGCATAGTCACTCAGCTTTATAGAAAACAGGGAATTTTTTTGATTCCAGTAAATAAAAATAAAATGCTGAAAAGAGAAAAAGTGATCAGAATGTTTCTGAATTCCAAAGGAGTGATCTATGTAATTGAATCATAAAACTACTTGACAGTCATTAATATTTCAGTTTAAACAAAAACAAAAAATCACAAAATAAAAAATGAAGTTTCTATTGGGTTCTAGTCAAGGAAGCTGATAACAAGCAAAAGGAGCTGAGCACTGATAGTACTAAAACACTCTCCACAATGGCACAGGCCTTAAATAGGGACAGGGGTGACTTAATAGGAAAAGTGGTGACCAGGCCTGAGTGAGCCACCCACAGAAAAGCAAATAACAAAACACCGAGAGGAGGAAGCAGTTAAAGACCAACAACCTCAGGGCATTTTTATTTACTGAGCAAAGTTGACATTTGTATGATCTAACTCAGTAGTAAATATTTATTCATAGAAAATAATTCCTAGCATAATAAGCATTAGTTGAATGCATAAGTTTGAAAGACATTTCCCCCAAATCAAAAATGTCAAATTTCAAAAAAGCATAATGTGAAAGGGTGGCAAGATGGAGCAAGTGGCCAGTGGCCTAAACATGTTCTCCACTAATGAGTAAGCCAGAGAAGGAGAAGCCGAGGGAAGGTTCAGGGCCGGTCAGCCGGGAAAATGGAAAAAGGGTCACGTATGTCACATTCGCATCCCATAATAAGATGGGAATCAGCCCAGAGGTTGCCATAGGAAGTCTTAAAAAGGAAGCAGGTAATTTGTCGACATTTAAAGTGAAAGTTATCAGGAAATGTTCTCATCTCAAAGAATCATTGTCAATAAACAAAACGAGCGGGAACCTGAGTGTGCAATCTGTTGACAGAGAAAGTGGCCATCACTAACAACCACATGAGTTATTAGTCCCCGCGTGCTCTCCAGCACGGCCAGAGGGCAGATGACAGACACAAGTATAATTTCCCAAGGGAAGAAGAATGAAATTAGGTAGGAGACCAGAACATGAGGTCATGAAATTTAAAGTAACCAAACTTAAGAGCAGAAGCAATTCATGCCAAATGTCAAGAGAAGTGAAACAAAAAATGGAAGAACAGGATATATTTTTTAAACTACGGCATAAGAAGAGTAGGTGTCAAGGCCAGTGCCTTGCTGTGCCCACACGGCTCCTCCCTGCCTCTCTAGGCGTGTGCTCACTGCCACCTTAGCTGTACGCTGTGGGGAAACGGCAGCCCCTTCCCCACCTGGCACCCTATGCCCCTCACCTGCCGCCCTCCTCACCTACGTACCCTATATCTGGGCTCTTCCCTGTGTTTGTCCTTCTCCCCATAAGGGTCAGGTCTGTGCAGCACTTCTGTCTCCCCAGCACCTGGAATGCTGCAGGCCCTGTACATTGAAGGTTTGTGTTTAATGGATGTATGAGGGGGGTTTGCCGGGGCTCTCTGGGGAAGAAAGCACACCGCCAGCCAGCACTCTCCCCTACAGCCCTATCTGGAACCCAGCAGCTGTTTTTGTCATTGTGATAGAAGCCAATTTCAGGATGGAGATGACACTGGGGAGAGCAGAATAAAGGACAGAAACCAAGGCCTGGGACACAGACCTTGAGGCCTCTCACTCACGTGAGCCAGTAGAGGCCCCACGGCAGAGCCCACTGTGAACGAGGTTTTCTTTCATTTCCAACTGAAAGCATTCTCACTGTTCATCTAAATTCTGAAATTTAAAAATCTGGTTTTAGAAAAACAAGTTAATGGCAGGGTTGTATGGTAAGGCAGGGCAAGGAACTAGGGACAGGCAAGAGAGAAAAAACGCATAAAAATGTCTTAATTTTGGATTTATATAAAGATACACATGATTAGGTTAAATTGGTTTTGTTTTGTTTTGTTTTTGAGACAGAGTCTCATTATGTCGCCCTCAGTAGAGTGCTGTGGCTTCACAGCTTACAGAAACCTCAAACTCTTGGGCTTAAGCGGTTCTCTCGCCTCAGCCTTCCAAGTAGCTGGGACTACAGGTGCCCGCCACAATGCCCAGCTTTTTTTGCTTTTTTTTGGTCAGGGCCAGGCTTGAACCCGCCACCTCCAGTATATGGGGCCAGCACCTTACTCCTTTGAGCCACAGGCACCGCCCATGCCCGCTATTTTTTGGTGCAGTTGTCATTGTTGTTTAGTTGGCCTGGGCTGGGTTCAAACCAGCCAGCCTTGGTGTGTGTGGCTGGCTCTGTAACCACTGTGCTACAGGCACCAAGTCTAAATTGTTACATCTTGTTAGGAAAAGTCCTTCGCCAGGAGGTGAGCCATACACCCCCCCACATTGCACCTGGTAGGTGGGAGCTTCTGAGCTACCTCCCCTGTTCCTCTCATGTAGGCCTGTACTTGTTCATCTACCAGCTTCAAATTAGTATTGAGTACATGGGAGGCTTGTTTCTGTTAGTAGTTCACATATTCGTATAAACTCTGGCCTAAAGGTGTATTTATGCAATAAAGAAGGGATTTAATAACTCAGTCATACCCCAAATTACCAGATAATGGAAGGTTTACAGCACGTGTGGATTACATAGTTAAAGAAAATTCTTTTTTATTTATTTATTTATTTATTTGAGACAGAGCCTCAAACTATCCCCTGGGTAGAGTGCTGTGGCATCACAGCTCACAGCAGCCTCCAACTCCTGGGCTCAAGCGAGTCTCCTGCCTCTGCCTCCCAAATAGCTGGGACCACAGGTGCCTACCACAACACCGGCTATTTTTTGGTTGCAGCCATCATGGTTGTTTGGCAGGCCCAGGCTGGATTTGAACCTGCCACCTTAGGTGTATGTGGCTGGCGCCTTAGCCACTTGAGCCACAGGCGCTGAGCCAGAAAATTCATATTTAGAAGAGAGAGAGAATCATGATTCTTTTCTACCAAATGAGATATTTATTTATAAAAAGCAGAAGTACCCTCAGTGCTTCTCAAACTTCAGCAAGCATAAAAGTCAACGGGCGCGCTTGTGAGCAACAGATTCCTGGGCAAACACAGACTCAGAAGGCCTTGGCAGGGCCTGGGACTCTGCACTTCAGTAAGTCCTCAGTGGATGCGGATCCCTGGACTGTGCTTGCAGTAGAACAGAGAGCACATGAAATAAAGACTGTCCCTGAGAAAAGATGAGGCAGCCTTGAGAAGGTAAGCCACGTGCTAAGGGGCAAGAAGGGCCTTGAGCTGCAACAGCCTTGTGGAGCTGCCCGTGTCCCCTTGATGGTCCCCTGACACAATGGGGAGCAAACCTTGTAAGGCTTCAGTTACTAACAACCAAGTGTGCGTCTGCACAGAGATGAAGTTTGCCCGTCACATATCATCACCCTCCAGAGCCCTGACTTACAAGGGACACTGGCTGCTACACCTGGACTCCTCCTGTGCCCCGGCTGAGAAAACATCTTGGTACTTTCAGGGAGTACTATGGTGGTGGTGGTGGGGGGGAATGGGCAGAAAGGGAGGGCTCTGAGGAGGAAGGGCCCCCTCAGGCTGATGCCAGAGGCTGAACAAGCTGATGGATGGTCTTCTTTGAGGTCATTTCCAGGCTCAAGTTTCTGAACTTCATTTTGTACTAATAAAATTCCTCCACATTTATTTGTTAGCACTATCGTTTCTCAGAAATAGAAATATTGCCAGGATGTAAGGGTGTGAGGCTGTCCTTCCTCTGAAAGATCCCCTTCAGGTCAGCTGGTCTCCTTTCCTTCATCCAGCTGAGATCAGATGTCTGAAGGGGGTGTAGGAGTTTGGGATATAACAGAGCAGAGGGAAGAAGGATATTGTAGTCCTCTAAGAAGTAAGCGATCTGGACAGGCGAAGCTATTTCTAACACTGAGTATGCAATTTCACCAAAAGGCCTCTATACTTAGAATCTAGTTTAAATGTGCAAGCTGAGTACCTGATGTGTTATGGTCAATGGGCTGGTAACATACAGGCTGGGAAGGACAGCCCTTGATGAGGGCTCAGATGGCAACAGTGACAAAAAACATGACTTGTGAAAGGAAAGATGGGAAGTGAAAACCATCTCAGCTTATGAGTCTTTAATTTTTCAGAAAAGAACCCAGGTGTGTGTTATTTGCTTCAAATTTAGATGCAAGTTATTAAAAAATAAAGTTGACATTGAAAACAGTTACAATGAAAAAATAGGGTGCTGCCACAACCAGGGGTACTTCCCAGAAGTCTCATCACTTTGAAAATTCAGATTTTATTTCCTCTTCACAGAAGAGAGAGTGTGAAAGAAAAGAATATGAATATAATCATGTAATGGAGTCACCAAGAGTGAGCTGCTGCTACAGTCAGACTGATGACCCAGCTCCATCCACACCCTCCACTGCTCTCCCTCTCTGAATGAGAACTCTAAGTCAGAACTCAATGTTACCCATGCACCCTGCTTAACAATGAAGATAGGGTAAAGTAAATTAAAAAAGATTTCTACTTAAATCACAATAAAATTTAGAATCTCAGTGTATATAAAATTAACTATGTTTTCTAATACAGAGTTTCTGGGGCCATTATAATTCTACATTTGTTTGTCAAAATTAATAAAACTTTATGCCAAAAAAGGGTAAATTTTACTTTATGTATATTAAACCTCAATAAAACTGACTATTTTAAAAGTAAAAAATCGTTTAAAAAAAAAAGAAGAAGAAGTAATACAGGCCCATGATTGCACCTATAATCCTAGCACTCTGGGAGGCTGAGGTGGGAGGATTCCTTGACCTCAGGAGTTCAAGACCAGCCTGAGCAAGAGCGAGATTAGCCAGGCATGGTGGTGGGCACCAGTGTCCCAGCTACTTGAGAGGCTGAGACAAGGGAACTGGGGTTGTTCTCCCAGCTACTTGAGAGGCTTGAGCCCAGGGGTTTGTGGTTGTTGTGATGATACCACTGTACTCTATCCCAGGTAACAGAGTGAGAGAGAAACAGTTAAAAAACAGGCACAAGATCTCACCAAAGAAGATACATAGATGATAAATAAACAGTGATATGAAGACGCTTCAACAGTGTCTGTCATCACAGCAAAGATGAGAGCCACTGAGATGACTGTCAGAAAGGCTAAAACCCAAACACAACAGCCAGCACTGGCAAGGGGTAGAGCAATGGAGACCCCCATCCACTGGTATGAACGCAAAGTGGTACAGCCACTCTGTAAGCCACTGTGACAGCTTCCATAAAACTAAACATACACTGACCACAGGATCCAGCAACTGCACTCTTTGTAGTTAATGCAAGTGAGTTGACAACTTATGTCCACATAAAAACTTGCACAAGAATATTTATAGCAGCTTTATTCGTAAGTGTTCAAACCTGAAAGCAACTAAGATATCCTTCAGTGAGTGAGTGGATAAACAAACTGGGGAACAGCCAGGCAATGAAATATTCAGTACCAAAGAGAAAGAAGCTATCAAGCTGTGAAAATACAAGGAGGAACCTTAAATGCATATTACTAAGTGAAAAAAGCCAGTCTGAAAAAGCTGCACACTGTGTGATTCCAACTACATGACATCTGGAAAAGACAAAATTATGAGGATAGTAAAAAGATCAGTGGTTGATGGGGTAGGGGAGGGATGGATGAATAGACAGTACAGAGCATTTTTAGGGCAGCAGAACCATTCTCTGTGGTCCTGTAACCTCCTTTACTTACCCACAGAATGTGCAACACCAAGACTGAACCCAATGTGAACTGTGGACTTGGGTCTATGATGTGTCAATGCGAGTTCATTGATTTTAATAACGAATCTAGTGCTGGATGTTAATGATGGCAGAGTCTGTGTGTGGGAGTAGGGCAGGGGGTGGGAGCTCTCTGTACTCTTTGCTTAATTTTGCTGAGAACCTAAAATTCCTCTTTAAAAAGTTGAATTGAAACAAAAAAATTAATGGTGAATTAGGAAGACTGTCAGGCCAAGTTCTCCTAGAGGAACTAAGAAATGAGAGTTAGTCAGGCAGCGTTTGCAGAAGAGATTTGCCTGGGGCTGTGGTTTGGGGTGGGCTGCTGGTTGCTACGTTTGAACTGGAGCAGTGGGGGTGCAGATATGATGCTAGGCAAGTCTTGCCTGGTCCCTCTGTGGTGGGAGCCCCGGGTGGGCAGCAGTTACCACCTGAAGCCACAGAGATACTGGAAGGGAGTTCTCAGGGCAAGTGCATTGCCTGGATTGCCTGAAAGAGTGGGTGGGCAAACCCCAACAGTATATAGCAGCCAGATTTGGGGCTGGTTAGAGCGGATTTGCCACTGGTTGGCAACAGTAGAGACCGTCCTTCTGGGAAGGTCCTGGCAGCAAGGGGTTGGCCATTATGGCAAGGTCGTGAGAAGGTTGTGAGGCCAGGCCCCCTATGAGAACATAGCCATTTTAGTTCTACCTGCTAGGATTGGTCCTCTAGTCATGACAGACTCACGGACTACAGCACCCCATAAGAACGGTGAGACCTGCCTCTGAAGGATTCAGGAGAGATCTGAGTTCCCAACCCTGAAGAACCTGAATGCTGAGGAAATAATGAGGTGATCACTGGACAATTAAGTTGGGGATCTGGTTTATGCCTGGGTTCTAGAGCGAGGGTATCAGCTATGTTGTTGGTCCCATAAAACTACAGCATTACCTGATGTTCTGGCAACATATTGCAACACAAATATATTCCTACTAAAGTCGGACTCTCGGGCCATATACATATATATGCTTATATATATGTATATAATTAGTTTTTTATTTTGTTTCTTTTTCTTTTTTGTTCTTTTGTTTATTTGTTCCTGAGGTTGCTTCCTTTTGGTTCTTTAGAGCTTTTCGATATTTTGTATTGATGTATTTTGTTTCTTGCTTATTTGTATGTTTGGTTCTCAACTTCTTTTTTTGAGACAGAGCCTCAAGCTATCCCCCTGGGTAGAGTGCCATGGCATCACAGCTCATAGCAACCTCCAACTCCTGGGCTCAAGCGAGTCTCCTGCCTCAGCCTCCCAAGTAGCTGGGACCACAGGCGCCCGCTACAAC
>CAUYQV010029664.1:0-21478 GCA_963574575.1 Galagoides demidoff | reverse complement strand
TAATGGCTACTAAGCATATGAAAAAATGCTCATCATCCCTCATTATCAGAGAAATGCAAATTAAAACCATCCTGAGATATCATCTAACCCCAGCAAGAATGGCCTTTATCACGAAATCTCAAAACTGCAGAGGCTGGCGTGGATGTGGAGAGAAAGGAACACTTTTGCACTGCTGGTGGGACTGCAAACTCATAGAACCTTTTTGGAAAGAAGTATGGAGAAACCCTAAAGAACTCAACCTAGACCTCCCATTTGATCCTGCAACCCCATTACTGGGCATCTATCCAGAAGGAAAAAAAAAAAACTTTTATTGTAAAGACACTTGTACTAGACTATTTATTGCAATAAATTTACAATTGCTAAAATATGGAAATAGCCTAAATGTTCATCAACCCAGAAATGGATTTGTAAGCTGTGGTATATGTATACCACGGAATATTATTCGGCCATCAAAAATAATGGAGATTTTACAGCATTTGTAATAACCTGGATGGAGGTAGAACACATTATTCTTAGTGAAATATCACAGGAATGGAGAAGTAAGAATCCTATGTATTTAACTTTGATATGAAAACAATTAATGACATGGGGGGGCATAGGGGAAGGGGATACCAGATAGAGAAGGAGGGAGGGGGTGTGGTCAAGGAAAAAAAAAGGAAAGAAAATAGTGACTAATTCTCATATAAATTATATTTAATTTTGGCCAAAGTACATTACTTAAATATTAATTTTTAATTCAACATGTTAATAAGTTGTTTATCATATTACATTCTCATTTATAAGTGAAATGTTTATAATTTCCCCTTTATAATAATATATTTTCTCCCATTTTAATATCAGGTGTATCCAGATTAAGTAGAATAATTTTGAAGTATTTCTTATTCTATTGTCTGTAAGATTTGGCATGATCTGTTTTTTTTGGTATTATCTTTTACTTTTATTTATAAATATTAGTTGTCTTTTTTTTGAGACTTTGGAAAAAAATGAAATAAGAAGAAGTTAACTGATCAAAGTATCCTATAATAGACATACTTCTATCTGACAAAGTGAATGTTACTTTCTTTGCATTATTATTATTATTGCTTAATAAAAACAGTCAACTCATATGCTAACATTTTGATGATTTTCTTGGCGATGTGGTAGCTTACTCAACCACATTTAAAATTAACATTGTGAATTATATGAACTCAACATCAATTTTAAGGTATTTTAATTTAATTCTGTCACAGTGCTGGATTTTTTCTAACAACTTCATAGTTAACCTAATGGAGAATGTTTTGATTTTAAATTATAACTAATTGAGAGAAATATTATTACAACTTCTCACAGGATGTTCTGCATAGGACTTCTCTAAAGCACACTGTTCTGCCTTGCTGTGTCAGTCCCATCTGCGTCTCATTCCCAGCTGGCTGGCGGGTCCTGAGTACTATAGCACTTCATATGTGCATTTTCATTTTTTTTCCCTTTGTTACCTTTTGAAATATACAACATGAGAATGTGTTTTGTGAAGTCACTGCTTTCCAGAAATATGCTGAAGTAATGGAACACACATTAGACAGGGCTTTGTAATTAAAATGATAGATAGCAGGTTAGGATCTAAAGGTATACCCTGTTATCTAAAATTAGATCTCTGCATTGGATTGTTCCCTTGTAAAGACTTTTGCTCATATTTTAAAAATGTGCTTTAACATGTAAACACATTTTCTAATCACCTAATTTTTGTAAAGTTTCTTTTAAGGTCTTCTGTGTCTGTTGGCTTATTTGGAGTAATCAGGAAACCTGAATGAGGCAATACAATTTCCATACAAAGATACTGTCTGAGGCCACGGGACCTGCAGGGCCCGAGTGGCCAAACTATAGCCAGGGCCCTCTATGTTGGTGAAATGAACAATCTTTGCAGGGAGCAGCCTAATACTGGGTAGGCCACAGGGTCTGGAAAACATTCTTTAATTCATTCTTTCTAGATGTGTTCTTACCTGTAATTTTCATTTAAGAGCCTATGAGTCCTGATTAAATGAGACATTTTACCTGAAAGTTTATTATTCGTCCATCCATTCATTCAGAACATACCATCACTCAGGATTCTAAGTCCTATGAGAAAAGAGCTGTAATGCACAGGCAGTTAAGCCCCCATTTTATTTCTGAGCCACTCAGGAAGTGGAGAGGAAACAAATAGGAAATAGACACAGCCCTGTCAGGGAGCCTTGGGTTTAAGGAGGGCCAGGGCTCTGCCTTAGGTTGGTGGCCCTGCACTCAGTGCCTTTGCAATCAGCTGCCATGACATTGTCAACATACTTTTAGGTCCCTAAAAGTGGTGACAAAAAACAAAAACAAAAATTAGAAAAGTATGCATTTAAAATGGGCCAAGTATGCATTCCTACATTAAAAATATGTTTAGTGGAAAATAACACTTTGTTTCAAGGAACAACTATTTTAAAGATAGGGAATTGTTTGAAACTAGTAGGTGTTATCAATATAATTGCACAATTACTATAAATGTGAGCATTCATTTGAAGTTTTCACGCCAGAATAATGCACAGGAGAGATAAACACCAGAGAGTTGAGTCTCTGTGGCCTCCCCATATAATGACATTGCATATTATTTCTTTTATATTCTGTTTAAAATGTTCTGTGTATTTTGCCTGATTGAGAACATACTTCAGATAGGGTTTTAAGTTTTCCAGTTTCATCAATTATAAAGTATTTTTATGTTATAAAATTTTTGTGAAATCATGCTACAAAATTATGTTTTACCTATTACACATGTAATACATTGAAGAATTTTTAAAATACAGCTAATCAAACAGTAGATTAAAAACAAAACAAAAAAAAATTGAAAGTGATGCCACTCCAGATAATCAATGTGTTCAAACCCTGTGTCTGTCTTTCTTTACCTCATAATTCAAGGAAACTTAAAATCATTAAGTTATAATTACTGTTTTCTCTCTTCATGTTCTGTAGTCTCTTTTTATCCATGAACATGTAATATTTTATTCTTTGTAACATGGTGATCCCACTAAGAATATTGTTTTATAAGATGAACATTTTACTCAAAATGTGTATCATGGTCATTTTCTGATTTCTCTGGTCTTAAAACACCTGAGGAAAAAATTACATATGCCTGTGTACCTGTGTACAATTTCAAATACACTGTTACTAATATTCCTTACACGTTCGCTACATGGTTACTAACATGCCATAATGATTCAGTATGTTCCAGAGTCAAGAAAACCAGCTCCTAAGCCAACTGACCAGGGTCCCAGCCCTTCTTGTGCCACTTACCAGTGGTATGATCCTGGGAAGTTTACTTACCTCTCTTTGCTTCAATTTTCACATCAATAGGATAAGGCTAAAGTTGCAACCTCAGGTTGCGAGTGGTTGAAACTAGTCTTTGCATTTCTATCTTTGGAAACTTGTCATGAGAATTGGTTATTCAGCTACTGGAAAGCTGAAAAATCAGTAAATGAGGCCCACAGTGCCCAGAGACAATCAGCCTGAGGAAGAAGCATCTATCCCCTTCTAAGATGTGGGGAATGAAAGGGCATCCAGTTGACAGAAACTAGCAAAGGCCAACAGGCGGGAGTGCATGAGAGGCACAGTTTACAGTCCTCAGGACAAGTGTCCACCTACACAGCCGAGGACTGTGTGGGCACTGAGAGCCTCAGACGAGGAGCCAGCACGTGTCTGCCCCAGGGCTGGTGAGGCAATGAAATAAAGTGACACACACAGAACGTTCCCAGCAAAGCCTAGAAGAGCTGAGTGACTAGTGACTGGTTTTGTTAACAATAATTAACATAAACCCAAAGCCAAGAAATCTCATTTCTTTTCATTTTCTTCATAAACATTTCCAAACCCTGTAATGAATTAGGCAGAAAAGATCACACTTTCATCTTCAACCAGCGCGGTCATTTCATTTGATCGTGTTCCTTCTTTCTCCCACAGGAGTATGTTCCCAATTCGAACCTTATCAGACCAGCGTTCTTTGTCAACTTTTTCCACCCTGTCTCTGGGGTTAAGTGTTTTCTTTCCACAAATGTGCTTACAATTCTGGAATGGCATTTCTAGGACAACAGACATGGGTATGATTTTCTACCCACTGCAGTGGTGACCAGGTAGAAAGGAGCCTGCAGACCCTACCTGCAGAGCTGTGGGGAGCAGAGTGGCCAGGCCCTCGTCACATAATGGATTGACTTAATTTACATTTATGAAGATCGCTCTGGTGTCTGTTTTCAGACTTATTGAATGAGGAAGACAAGTGAGGGATCAGGGGAGAATCTAGATGTTCCTGAAGTAATTCAGGTGAGGGACGGCTGTGTGCAGATTCTGGGGAGGCCTGTGAAGTCTGGGAGCAGGGTGAGATTCAAAACTGATTTCTGAGAAAGAAATGACATAAATAATAACTACTCCAGAAAAGGCAGGAAGTTATCTCATCAGTACCTCACTTTCTATACCTACGCGTACCTTAACTGCACACTTTGCACCAAAGGTTCTATCGTCTATACAGAGTACCTCATTTTATTTATTGTTTTTGAAAATAAGAACAAGTGACTACTTTGATTTTAGAAATAATGACACAAAATATATGGTAGTTCTTATTTGTTCCCATGCCTACATATTTGAAAGCTCTGTGGCTATGCTGTAAAAGCTCCTCTGCTTCTTGACAGCTTAGATACGTTCACTAACAATCTTGCAGCTTGGCTGGTTATTATTTGACTTGACTGGAATGAAAGAAAAGCCAAGATGTCTTATCAAATTTATGTGTTAAGGAAAATAACATAAATTCTGAGCTTTACATTTAGACATCACTGCAGCATGAATTTTATATGTAAAATTGCTAATTTTAACTAATTTCAGTACATTTCCATATTTATATATTCAAGACAAGAAACCTGCATTAGAGACACTTAGTAACTAAGACACTTTAAAACCTGAAATAGATTGAGAAGAAATGTTTGTTTCAGGGTAGTGAATGCTACCTCCTTTTGGAAGCCTGGAACATTCAGGGTCATAAGCAGGGTCAGCACTAAAAACACATAAGGAAGCATGTCAGACACCACCACGCAGCCCCTAAAACAGAAGGCACTGGTCTTACACTCTGAGAGTGAAAAGGAAAGCAGAATTATGCTGAAGTAGTTAGGAATCTAATCTTCAGTTGTTTTAGAATCAGCTAATGACTTGGAAAAGCGGAGTGAAAGATAGCCTGGCCTACCACATGGTGCTGCAGCTACTGAGCAGAAAGTGGAGAATAGAGTGACTCGCTTTCAGAGAATTGGCCAGTCCGAGTTCTGCGTGGACATCTCTGTGGACAGCTATGGGAGAGTAATCACAGCAGACTCTATATCTGAGGGCTTAGAAAATAAACAAAAGTGGAAAAAAATAGCAATCACCAGTGTTCTTAATACACACAGAGTGGCTACAAAGGAAGACCCGGGGCTGGTAACTTAAAAAGGACGGAGGTTTGTGTGGTTCGCGGTTTTGCAGGCTGCAGTAGAGGCAGGGTGCTGGTGGCGCCTGGTGAGGGCCTCTGGCTGCAGAAAGTGAAGGGGAGCAGGTGTGTGCAGAGACCACAAAGAAAGAAGAAGTAACGGACAATGGGGTGGTGCAAGGCTCTCCTAAACAATCCGACTTCACAGGAACTCACTCAATTACCATGAGGACAGCAGCACACCATTTATTAGGGATTCACCTCCCATGACCAGACACCTCCCAGCAGGCCCCAAATCAACCCTGGGGGCTAAGATTTCAACCTGAGATTTGGGGGGGCAAACATCCAAACAATGCCACATTCCTTTCAAGATGTAAACATACCAGTTTATTTCTAGGGTCAGTGATTATTCAGGACATTAAAATACCAAAATCTCTAAAGCCTTATTGTCTAGAAATACCATAAAGTACAAAAACAAAACAAAATTTTCTAGAGGGAAAAAATACACTAATTCAAATCAATCTGGTTGCATTAATGATGAACATATTATAATTTGCACATAACCATTTGTGAGTAATTGACACGCCTTGCATAAGCTGATGCCAGTTTGAAGGAAAAGGCTGAGAAATCGCTTTACTTCCTGATGAAAACCAATGCTACTTGTAATGCATTAATTGATTTTCTTCCAGCAAGCCCTAGTAGCCCAATTTTCCCAGTGACATTAGAAAATGAGATTGGGAATGAAATTTCGAATGAGTCTAGAAACCCTCCGTGTGCATTTCCTTGGTGCACATGCTAATTTCAGAAGAGAGTAGGGAGAAGCTGAGAAGCTCATCAGGACTTTTGACAAATTTGGAGGCATAATATGACTTGCACTGGCTTCAGGGCCCCTGCCAGGAGGCCTATCAGTCCTTCCCCATGTGCAGGGTGTCAGGTCAGGCCCACCCCAGCTCTCACAAATATACTGGTTTAAAAATCTCAGGGAAATTCTTACACATGCTACAACATGGAGGTACCTTAGGGAGACTGTGCTAAGTGCAATAAGCCAGTCAGAAAGGGACAATCCCTTACTCTTCCATTTATCCGACCACCTAAAGTAGTCTGAACCATGGTGGCTGTCTAGGTTGGGGCAGGGTGCAGTGGAGAAAGGGGTTCAGGGTTTCATGTTTACAAGGTGAATGGTGGTGGAGGCCTCACAATATTATGAGTGTTCACTGAAAACGGTTAGCATGATAAATTTGGTGTTATATGTCTTTTATCACAATATAAAAAATTGAAGTAAAAATGTAGAACACTCAATTCTTGATCAAATTAAGGTGATCCCAGTTTCCCACAGTTCCTGATCAACTTTCAACAGGAAAGTTAGATTCTCTCTGAAGGAAAACAACAGCATCCAAGGTTTCAAATGCCTTATAAAATTTCGATAATCATTGACCTTAAAAAATGATCCTTAACCAGGAATTGGAGGAGACAAGAAGTATGATATTCCAACAAGAATAACATAAAACAGGAATGAACTCACGGGGATCCAGACAAATGAATTCACAAGCACGCCCTGAGTAACTATGCTTAATATGCTGATAACTAAATGGAAATTGGAAAACTGAAAAGTAGAATAACTGAATTAGACCTAAATTTAAGGCATGAAATGATAAAAGTCCTCAAAGAAAGCATAGGAAAAACAGTTGAAGATATCGGCCTGAGGAGGGACTTCATGAAGAAGACTGCCATGGCAATTGCAACAACAAAAATAAACAAATGGGACTTAATTGAACTGAAAAGCTTCTGTACAGCTAAGGAGACAACAGCCAAAGCTAACAGACAACCTACACATTGAGAAAGCATATTTGCATATTTTGAGTTGGACAAAAGTTTAATAACTAGGATCTACCGAGAACTCAAATTAATCCACATAAAAAATTCAATAATCCCATATATCGATAGGCAAGACAGACAAATAAAACCTTCTCTAAAGAAGACAGACAAATGGCTTACAAAAATATGAAAAAATGCTCATCATTCCTAATTATTAGAGAAATGCAAATTAAAACCACCCTGAGATACCATTTAAACTCAGTAAGAATGGCCCACATCACAAAATCTCAAAACTGCAGATGTTGGCATGGATGTGGAAAGAAAGGAACACTTTTACACTGCTAGTTGGACTGGAAACTAATACAAATGTTTTGGAAGGAAGTATGGAGAATCTTCAAAGAATTCAAGCTAGACCTCCCTTTTGATCCTGCCATCCTATTACTGGGCATTTACCAAGAAGGAAAAAAAATCCTTTTGTCATAAGGACACTTGCACAAGACTGTTTATTGCAGCTCAATTTATAATTGCCAAAATGTGAAAACAGCCGAAATGCCCACCATAGCAGGAATGGATTAACAAGCTGTGGTATATGTCCACCCTGGAATACTATTTAGCCATTAAAAAAAGTGGAGACTTTACATCCTTTGTATTAACCTGGATGGAAGTGGAACACATTATTCTTAGTAAAGCATCACAAGAACGGAGAAGCATGAATCTTATGTACTCAATTTAGATATTAGGACAATTAATGACACAGTCAGGTGAGGGAAGGGGAAAGCAGAAAGAGAAATAAGGAAGGAGGTGTGGGAAAGGAAGAGCAGAGAGAGGGAAGGAGCAAGGGGGTGGGGTCTTGGTGTGTGCCACCCTTTGGGGGGGCAAGACACAATTGTAAGAGGGACTTTACCTAACAAATTAAATCAGTATAACTTCGTTTTTTGTACCCTCAATGAATCATAAACAATTAAAAAAATTATATTTGCACTAGTAAAACAAAGAAAAAGAAAAATCTATGAGGGAAAAGGCTGAAAAAAGTGTTTAAAGAAAAAACTATATCTATATATCTATATACTATATAAATGATATATATATATGTATATATATTATATAAATGATATATATGTGTGTGTGTATATATATATATCTCCATCCATCCATATATGTATTTTGTCTGTGCGACAACTGATCCTCTAGGGATCAGAGGAAATGATAATCACAATGCTGATACAACAGTACAAATGGAGACTGAAAGCCTCTGCTGTCTTCTTTGCCCTCAAAACCCATAGGGTTGGGAGCCTGAATCTCTTCTCAGCTCACTGAATAGACACCCTTCAGTCTTTCCAAACCATGTCCTTTGGCTAAGCAGTGTCTTTCCCAGGAAAACATTTGTTATGCAGATCTCTTCAGGAGTGCCTACATGCTTATCTGGTGTGCCAGAACCATCCTCACTTGTCCTAAGGGCCAAGACAGCACTGCAGCTCTCCCACACTGGCTGTGCCCATTCTGCAGCTGAACAAAGAAACTGTGCTCCACTCCAGCAGCTCAGTCTCAGCCTCTGGGCACTGCTCAAAGTCACTTGCTCTCTCACCCAAGGTCTCCCAAGGTAACTCAGCCAAGTTCCCAAGTATAAAACAAAACAAAACAAACAACAATAACAACAACAAAAAAATGCAGGGAGGGGCCCTCCCTGTCTGCAACCTTTTGCTGCTGCTGTAGCTGCTGCCACAGCAGCCACCACAGCAGCCCAGCCTCTGACCCATTGCAAACACTTGCTTCTTCTGCTCTCCTTTTGTCCTCCTCTTGGAGTTCTGAAGTCTCTCACCGCCTCCTGTGCCCTCTAAGGGATGTTTGTGGGTATAGCCTACAAGCCAGAGATGCCTGGAGTCTTGGTCCCCCATTCTCACCACTCCTGGCTGGAAACAAGCTGCCTCTAGTCTGACATCTTGTTATGCCCCCCCTTAAGAGTAAAATTTTAAATGTCTTACCACAAAAAATTAGGTAAGGTGATGACTAAGTTAATCAGTTTGATTAGGCATTCCACTTTGTATATTACATCATCACATTGTAACCCATAAATGTATCAGCTATGATTTTAATTAAAAATTTATTTAAAAAAAGAATAAATTGGTTGGTGAAAATGTTTTACATGTGTTCTTTTCTCTACATATACTGTCTCTTCATTATTCCTGAAGCACTCCTATGATCAGCAATGCATGCCATATTGAAGAAAAAATCAAATTTTCAAAAAGACTTAGGAAACACAAGAAAATTAAGAAGAAAGCTATTTAACATCATGCCCCATAGAGGGGTACAGGGAAGGCAGATTTATCTCTGAGTCCTCATTTTAAAAGGATAGGGATTTCCTCAAATGTGTTGTGGGTTGTTTGGTGCATAGCTTTCAATGTGTTCCCAACAGAGGGAGCTAGAGATTGTCATCAGATGAAGGGATCGTTAAGATTTTTGGATGAGGTTTTTGCCTAAGATGTTTTGGTTGCATTTGTTGACATTTATTTAAAGACTTCACTGGAGGTTGTGAACATCACAGCTGAAGACTGGTGTCATTGTTAAGTACATTTAATTAATCAGTATACACTTTTTCCACAGTTGCATTTTTCTTTTTATGGAACACATTATCTTTATGGACTATGAATGTTAATATTTAATTTTATCCACTTTATAATAACAGTGGGATCATAAGAAAGATCTTTTTCTCTGTTATTATCCAATGACTTTATTAATAGTTTTCTCTCAAGGATCTCTCTGCAACTTTTAACTTTGTTTATTGGAGTTTTAACTAGAAAATAAATTTTAAGAAGAAGTTGTGGGTTGTAATACAATATGCTCTGGTTCCTTTCTGTGGCAGGTTGTATTTTTCTAAATACAGCAGGAACAATCTCCTTGTACCAGAGCTCTTCCACGTGTGACCTTGCCCCTCACTTGGGTGCTGATACCACCCAGGGAGGTATCAGGGCTGGTCGGGGTTGACTTGCTTTTGCTGAGACCAACAAAATATGGTAAAAGGTATCTTTGTGAATACCAGGGTGTCAGAAAAAGCTATGCAGTTCCCACTTGAATTTTCTACGTTGTCAGCTGCAGAGTGAGACATCACCACCCTGCAGGAATACACATGTATTGACACCATAGGCTCTCTCTTGTGAAGGAATCACCAGCCTTCTGCCAAGTGAGTTCCCTGGGCAGTATCAGCACCCAAGAGGAGCAGAACAAAAGCAGGATGCTTCCACCTGAATTCCTGAATGCTGGTGCCATGAGTATGATAAAGAGCTGGATATTTAACCAGACCAAATTTGAGGTGATTACACAACAGTAGAAAGTAGAAATGTTTGCTCATAAAATTATTGAAGGATGTTAAAAAATAATGCCTGTTAAGCTTAATTGGAGGGTACATTGGTTCAACTTTGATGAAGAATAATCTCACAATGTATTAAAGGTCCTAAAACATGCAGACTTTTTGACTCCATGGAACTATCCTAAGGAAAAGATTGAGTATGCAGATAAATGATGTACAAAATATTAATGCTTGCATTACTTATAATTACTTATAATAATGGTAATTGCATATAAACTATTCAACAGTAAGTAAATTGTTCAATAATTTCATTCAATGAATGCATAAATTTATTAATGAATGAGAGTCCAAGCATGAAACAGAAGCTACTCTGAGCATTTAAACACAAGTGAGACAGACAGGAATCTATGCAGAGAGTTAGCTTCACCAGTAATACAGCAGCAAGAAGACAAACAGGATTCAGAGATCTGCAATACCAGGCTGAAGCACTCAGGAGAGGGGTGACCCAGCAGAGATCAGGCATAGCAGGCCTGCCAGGAGAATTTGGAGGGACAGAGGACACTCTGACACTCCAGGGTTTTTCATCTATGAGAGAGCGAGAAAAGATTAGCCCTGGATTCTCCTTGCTCTTGCCCTGCAATCAAACCCAGTTAGACACTGAGTGACCTAGTAGACAAGCAAATGCAAATGTTGAAGTAAGGCCCTTGGAGTGTGCATAGCAGGGCAACAGAAGGGAAGCATTGGTCTGAGGACAGATGACCTAAGACCAGCATGCCAGCAGTGGGACTGCAGAAGCGTGAAATGCTTGCTGGAAATATCAGCTGTGGCAAACACACCTGATTTGAGCCCCTGACTTCAAATGGTAGACTATGTGAAAGTGGTTTAACTTGGAGGAAATTCTGACTCTACAATTCTGACTGTAAAAATCTTAACAGAATCAACAATATTCATAAACTTTCTTTGGTAATACAAAATTTCAAAACTAATTTCATGGGTTGGCGGCTCATGCCTACAATCCTACCATTCTGGGAGGCTGAGATAGGTGGATCAACTGAACTCAGGAGTTCTAGACAAGCCTGAACAAGAGTGAGACTCCACCTCTAAAAATAGCAGGGCATTGTGGCAGGCACTTTAGTCCCAGCTACTCAGGAGGCTGAGGCAAGAGGATGGATCGAGCTTGCGAGTTTGAGGTTGCTATGAACTATGATGCCATAGCTCTTTATCCAGGGCAACAAAGTGAGGCTCTGTCTCAACAAGAACAACAACAACAAAATAATATCACTGGAACAATTAATTTTTAGTCAATTCTCTTCACAACATCCACCCCATTTTAATTTTCTTAAATTTGTGTTTGGCACATAATAATTATATATATTTATAGGACATGTGGTGTTTCAATACATTGTGTAATCAAATCAGGATCCTTAGCATATTTATGACCTTAAAATTTATCATTAAAAAAAAAATCTCTCTTCTAGCTATGGTGTGATATACAATATTTTTAACTCTAGCAATCCTACTAAGCAACATAATACCAGAACTTATTCCTCCTATCTCACTATAGCTTTGTACCTACCAAGTGATCCCTCCTCAATTCCTCCTTCCCTCTCCATCCTCTGGCAACCACTTTCCTACTCCCTATTTCCATGAGACAGCTTTATAGACTTCTCAGGTGAGTGACATCATACACTATTTGTCTTTCTGTGCCTGGACTGTGTCACTTTCAGAGGCTGCTTTCTACTTGTACAGGTGGCCCTAGTTCCTAGAAGTCACCCCCTACTCCTTGAGGTTCCCTTACATTCCTAGAGGTTGCTCCCAAATCCAAGAGGCTGCCACCTAACTGGAGAGACTATACTCTCACCTCTGACCTTAAAGTCTACCCTTCAATCCTAGAGGTCACCTTCCACTCTTGGATGTCACCTTCTACTCCTAGAGGCCACCCCCCACTCTTAAAGGTTGCTCTGTGCTCCTAGTCACTGCCCTTGGCTCCTTCTTTGTTTCCATATAGCTTTTCCAGCAGTTACTTACATTATCAAGGCAGCAGGAGAAATCTCTAAGAGGAATGTTTTAGCAATATTGAGTCTTATGTAAAGTTACGTAATCACAAGTGTGACATCCCATCTCCTGTGCTATTGGTAGGAAGTAGGCAAGCAAATAGAATGACTCATGCAAGAGGGTGATCACTGGGTGGTGTGGGTTTTGCAGGGGCCCTCTGAGAGTGTCTGTAATAGGTAACACCATCAGAGCCTACTAATGGTATGGCTGTTTGGGTGGGGAGAGATGAAATCTGTTTAAAATAGGTGAGCCTAAAAAATAGAAAACCAGAAAATTTTTTACATTCTTTGTCCCATGACCCAAATGAACGTCCTTCAGAACCATATTAATTTAAAGGTAGTTTTCAAAAGCTGATCTTCATTTTAGAAGGAATTTAAAATAATCTGAAGTGCATGATTTATAGTTAAAACAGAAACAAACACCTATCAACCAAATGCAATATTATTTCCTTTTGATACACAGTTGAATTCCAAAGTGTATATAGGCATTGGTATAAATGCTAAAACTATTTCACAGTTACTTATTGGAAAGTTGACGGCCATTCATTGACTCTGCTTCACTTCTCGACAATGATGCTTCCCTGAAAGGAGATAATCTAAATAATTATCATATGAACTTTGACTTTATTATTTGGTTTTTAGAAAAATTTTAAATATTTTTTATTGTTTAGAGCAGTCTTACATACACAACAAAATTGAGAGAAATGTATAGAAAGTCCCCATGCCCCCTCCCCCACACATGTATAGCCTCTCCCTTTATCACTGCCTGCCCACTCAGTGGCACATTTATTACATCCAGTGAACCTGTGCTCATAAATCCTAGTCAGCCCCAGAATTTAGAAAATCCTTTAAGGTCCACTCAGGTGTTGTATCTCCTTAGGGTCTGCACAAATTCATAATGTATCATGACAATGTATAAAACCATGTATTAACTTTTTATTATAAAAGTTTATAAATGAATTTAGGGAAAAAATGAAATTCTTTTGATTTTTTTCTTTTGCTTCTTTTTGACCCTTGAAAGAGGTAACATAATGTCAGGAGCTTGACAAAAATTTGGCAATAAAGCAGGTCGTGTTTTTGGAACAGAAAATAAGCATTAATTAGAGAAGGAATCAAAGCACTGTCATTGGGGCAGTAACACTTTGTCTCTAGAAACTAGTCCATTATGTGTTTCATTTTTGCTTTAGCTGTACCTTTCTTCTTTATTTGGCAAGTGGTTGGTTTTTTGCTGGTTGGTTGGTTGCTATTTTTCCTGTTAGAATTTTAAACACATGTGATTTTCATATTATATATGTATGTTTACATCTTGGTAGAAACCAACTTAAAACAAGGATAAATATGTTCACCACACTAATGAAATTAAGCTAACACAACTATATTTCTTGCTGTTTTTATTAGTTAGAAAAATTTTAGGTCATTTCCTTGATGTTAATACTATCATTCATTATTGTAGAACATCTGCAATCTCAATCATCAACTCTCCCTTTCCCCTAATCAGCCATGAAATTTACCCTAATGTAGTCAAATCTGCATATAATGTGAGTTTCTTTACTGGTATGGTTTAAAAATAATATGTGGGTATACACACACACACACACACACAGATGTATTTGATTAAATATCTCTATGCAAAGAATATGACATTTGGTGTGAACCTTGAGATCACAAGATGAATTTATATTAATGATTTAAATTAGACTATATCCTCAATTCAATCCAGGTTAGAAAAAACACCCCAAACCTTTTTTATATAGTGACGTAATATATTTATTCTATTGGCCAATTAAAATTTAAAACTATCTATCTAAAACTTGAATGTGTGTGGGTTTTTTATTTTAATTTAAATTCAAACATATACATTTCAATTGGTTGTATTGTCTTTTTTATGCTAGATTGCAAACATTTTTGGTGGTGTGTTTTAGTTTATGTACTTTATCTCAAGGAGGCTGAAAGTATCTTATCTCTTAACACTGAAGATTGCATCCTGCAACAAAGACACAAATGCAAACTAAATGTTAAGTGTTGTATTTAAATTTCTTTAAATTAGCATCATAATTTAAAGAACTTTATTGGAATTTCATGGGAAAACTGCAAGAAAAGCCCTCTGGGAAAGGTTCTAGTACAAGAATTATGTTCTTAGTTTATCGTAATGAGCTTTAATTTTAACTGCCTATTATAGGCTCCTAAGTAAACTTAGCACACTCTATCTGTTGAAATTTGAAAGGATTTAAAGAGAGACTCATAAACCGTTATAGCATTTTTTCTCAAAATGGTGATAAAGCTTTTAGTTTTCTCTATATTCTTGTGTGTGACCAATTACAGAAAGGAAAGGAGAAAAGGTATTAATAGAGAAAAGACCAGGGTGGTGCCTGTGGCTCAAGAGGTAGGGCACTATCCTCATATACCAGGAGTGGTGGGTTCAAGCCTGGTCCTGGCCAAAGACTTATAAGCTATTTTTTAAATTTGAATAAAAATTTTCAGAATTAAAATTTATCCAGCTTTCTAAAAATGCTTTATCTGTAGCATATCTCTTAAATAAAAAGCTTTAAAGTAGAGATAATGAGAACATAAGATCATACCACTTATATTCAATTTGTCACAAAATGATAACAGACTAATATGATTAAAATAGAAATATAAGTAAAAATCAAGTTTTATTTTGCTATGAGTATGATGAACCTGAAAAAATTAGAGAAAAACTCGAAAAATATTAGCATTAAAATGAAGTGAAATATTAAGTGAATCTTCTACATTTTTTGGAAATCATATAAACTTCAATAATGATATTATATTGAAGCTGGAAAAGTGGTCTACAAGATGGAGTCTAAGAAGCTGAGAGGCAGTACAGATGACCTAGTCTGCCCAGTTCACATTCCCCATCCCCTCCTACACACACACACCCTTCCCCTGTGATTATTTACTTAAGATGTCTACATGATTGTGAGGATGTTTGCCTCAGGAGTCTTGAGGAAGTAATCACACACAGACAATAGATGTTGTGTATTGGTAGAGTAAAGGATACTTTGATGATACAATGTTTTCACTGCTGATTCTCTTAGATATTTTATTAAAATGAAAATTACCTTTCTGTTCAAACACCTTGCCTTGCTTGAATGAAAACCTCTT
This sequence comes from Galagoides demidoff, assembly GCA_963574575.1. NCBI lineage: Eukaryota > Metazoa > Chordata > Mammalia > Primates > Galagidae > Galagoides > Galagoides demidoff. The sequence continues at coordinate 5,754 of CAUYQV010029664.1, read as the reverse complement.
TAATGGTACTTCCTGTCAGATAAAGCTAAATTTTCTAAGTTTGTTTCCTTGTATTTCCACTATAAAAACTGTTAGGATTATAATTTAGGCAGACCAGAATTGAGAGTCTACTCTTTTTGTTCTCTGGAATTGTTTGTCTTCTGATAATAAAGCCAGTTGGACCTAATCCTTGTGTCAGCATCTGGCTGAAGGTGACAGGTGGCTGGACCTTTTCCATCCAGTAACAACATTATACATCAGAGACTGGTTAAGCCACACACAAACTTACTTTCAAAGCTGATATTAAGCTACCCATCACATGCCTGTGTTCTCTCCAGTAGGATGTGCACTAATCCATGTGCATGTCCTAGAGGCTGCTAAAGGTGGTCACTCCTCCAGACAGAGGGGTCTGGTCTTTGAGCCAGGTCTTGAAGGGAGCTTTTTGTCAATTAACCATATCTATTTTAGAATATAGAAATAAACTTTTCTTATCAGTAAATAAAAACAGCTATTATCAACAGCCATTATAAAATTGAATTATATGTGTTTTCAATCGTTTTGAACTAAAGTATGACTTAGGTGTTAGCTGAAGCCTAAGTAAAATACCAGTAATTTTGGAACTTAATGTAGAACAATGAGGAAAAGTATTTTTAAAGATTGTAAGAATAATTGTAATAATGTTTTAACAACAAATCCACTGGTACTTAAAAATATTAGATGATATAAGAGAAAGACCAGAAAATTAGTCAATGTCAATATGTTTAATTCTTGACTCTCTTAACTTCCTATGCATTTTTCTTTGTCAATTACATAAATTTTTCAACTTTCAGGTTCCTTTCCTGTAAGATGATAAGAATAAGTTTTTTTTAATGTAATTTTCATGAGAATAGGATGAAATAGTATGTCTAGTCTATTGAACTGTATAGCACGTACTTATATAAAATTTATTTTCCCCTTACTTTAAATAAATAAGAAAAAAATGAAAATAAATTCAAGGAACTATATTAAAATTATTTTAAGCAACTGAATTTTTATGCAATAATATAAATAAATTTGTTTTTTAGGATAATACAAAATTCTGCATCTTTGGTATCTCTTCTTTGACTTCAACTATGAACCTGGAAAATCAGTCTTTATTTTAGAATAAATAAGTTGTATAATATTAAATTCTACTTATATTTTATTATTTAAACTGCACCTTTAGAAATAATTGTTTTATGTTGATGAATGCTCATGACATTTTCTGAAGATAACTTCAGTCTTGCTATTTTTATAACCATTTTAATTTTAAAATAGTGATAAAATTAATAGTTATTTATACAAAGATTTCAGTATGTCAGGCATACACCTAAGAAGTATGCATTTATTATCCCTTTTAATCCTTACAACAACCCTAACAAGTAAGTATCATTATTATTCTAATTTAAAGATCAATAAATTAAGATTTATGAAGGCAAAGTAATTTATCTCATTTCATGATGGAACTTCTGGCATCATACAATTTTCTATCATATTTTTCATTAAGGTCATTCTTTTATACAAATAAAATTCCGTCAACTATTACATGAGTAGATATAAGTGTGTATTTGTTTTCAATGCTAAATAATTGTTGAAATACAGGTATGCATAGAGCTATTTTAAAATTCCCATGGCTTACTATTTAGGCATGGCAAGCCGAAGAACAATCTCAAAAGGGGTCTAATGTGCAAGAAGTTGTCAGTGTGTGTGAGAAACTGACACAAAGTCCATGTGCTGAGCACTTACTGGCTGACCTGAGTGAGATGAATTTTCAAAAGCAGCTGTTAAATGAGAGGTTCACAGAGGCTGTGGTTAGACATGTGGGCCTCATTTCATCACAGCAGAGTCTGATCTCCTGTGCATTTGTGAGATGGAACCATGAGACAAGAGAAGAAAAATACCCAATTTTGTTATGAGGAAGAAATGACTGCTTATAGAGGTGAATCGTGATTTTTTTAAGGCCAATCATGACAATATCATTTCAACTTTCTAGTGATTCATCTACATTTATTGCTGATTGTAATGCCATGACAGACAGGGATGAGTGTGGAGGAGAAGGGGGCAAGGATTTGTGAGTGGAACAGTGAGAGTGGGAGAGCCAGGCAGCTGACCAAGAGAGAAGGAGGATAACCAGAAAAACAGAGTCTAGGAAATTCTGGGGAAAGGTGAACACATGGAAGGGAGGAAAGGTGTCTGCTAAGGAGAAGGACAAACCTTCACTCTTATGCCAGGGAAGATAAATAAATCTGGTCCTGGTATAGGGTGATCTGTAGAGTTGTTGCTGAGAACATGCAGGAGGACACCCCTCCATTAACCAGCAGATGTGCAGACACCCACACAGAGAGAGGGTGAAAGATACAAGGGGAGCGGGAAGCTCAGGAAATATCTGTGTCAAAATAAGCAAGAGAAAAAAGACCTTCAAAATCCATCCAGCAAAAGCATCAGCAAAAAATGTCTAATTTAACATGTTGAGAAATCTTGAAATTAACCAAAAGCTTAATACATGTACAATGGAAGAAACATTTAATCATGAAAAACTACTGAATCATGGAAGAACAGTAACCTGTGAGCCTTTTAACCACCACCCTCCATTACTGTTCAATCTCTCCATAGATCCACAGTCAACCTGAAAGCCAACCTCACCTCCACAGTAGCTGTGGGAACCTGCAGCCCAAAAACCACTGGGAGGGGCACAGCAGGCTTGGAGCTCCCAAGTGGCCCATATATCAGAGAAGCTCAGGTCTTGTCTTTGTTTGACCCAACTCAGAAATCAGTTTATATAAACAGTACTATGTTATCCTTAGGGCATTTTTCAAAAATAATCAGTGCCAATGATTAGTACCACAGCTGCCTGAGGTGGCAATACAAATCAGAGATGCCAAAGGCTGCCCAGAAATCCTAAAAGGAAAACTGGGAATGAAATGTCTATAGGAAGCTTTAAGTCTGGCATATTTACAGGCATCTGGAATGTGTGTGTCCAGGGCTGTGACCGTGATCAGAAAAGACCTAAAAAGCCCTGATTCTCATTTTTGGCTGATATTAAGGCCCTGTGCAAGCATAAAATATAGCAGAAATATAAACCATCTGCTAGAATATTGACAAATGTACATAAGACACATAAAAAGCTACTTATCAAAAGCTGGAAGACATATTAATTCAAAGCATTTAAGAAAGTTCCTTTAAATAGCCATTAACTAATTCCTAAGGTAACTGACCAGAGAATTCAACAAACATACTTTATACTCTACATAATTATCCTTGTAATTTAATTAAAGCAGACAACAATAATTATAGCAACTACAAATAGCGATGATACCCTGGGTGGGGGTAGAGCTGCAAGATCCGCTTTCTAATGTTATCACATTATATGACATAAGGGGTTCACTTTTAACTACAACTGAAATATGGCACAAACAAAGTGTGGCCTGTGAATAGAAAAATAAAAGCTGGTTAATAGAAATTGTTCCCAAGGAAACCTAAAATTTGGACTTCTAAAGAAGAACTTTGAATTAGTTATTATAAATATGTTCAATGAAAAAAGGGATACCACACCTAAAGAATTAAAGTAAAGTATTTCTCTCACTAAAGAGAAATAGATTGACATAATTTTTGAGAAGCTAATAGATATTTTGGGTTTGAAAAGAACAATAACTGAAATTAAAAATTCATTAGAATAGTTTATCAGCAGATTTGAGAAAGTAGAAGGAAGAATCAGGTAATTTGAATACAGATCAATTGAAATCATCCAATGTGAAGAACAGAAAGAGAAAAGAATGAAGAAATATGAGCAGAATCTCAAAGACCAATGTACCAGAATAGGCTCCCAGAAGACTCTAGAGATAAAGGGATAAAAAGAATGTCTACAAATTTTCTAATTTGATGAGTATATTAATCTATGCATCCAAGGAGCACCCACTCAAGGAGATCAACATGCACACATATCTTAGTCAAACTGTTGAAAAATAATAAGACAGAAAGAAAAATAACCTACCATGTAAAGGGATCATCAATGAGATTAACAGCTTACTTCTCATATGAAACTGGGAAGACCATCAGGCAGAAAGGCAGCATGTTTAAAGCACTGAATAGGATAATGTTAAACAATATTATTGATACATCTATCAAATAAATACATCAGAAATGAATGATGCATTAAGAAATTCTCAGATAAACCCCAAACAGGGAAGTCTTCATGAGCAGACCTAGTAGATCTCTTCTGAAGAAAACTGCAAAGGGAGACCTTCATGCTGAAATGAAACAATACTACACAATAATTCAAATCTACATAAAAAGAATAAAGAGCACCAATAAAGATAAATACATATGCAAATATTTTCACTAGTATTTTTTGTATTTTTTTCTTACTACTCAATTTTTAAAAATAAGCTATGCAAACCAAAAATAGAAAACTCTGTTGATAAGGTGATAAGGCATAGATCAATAATTTGTATGACAATAACAGCACACAAGTAAAAGCACAGAGAAAAGAAATCTTAGAGCAATGTTTACTTTTATAAAATTGGTAACAACTTGGCACTAAGCTGAGTTCAATTCCTTTACAATATAAATAGCAACATCATTGTAGTCACTAAGAAAACAACACAAGACTATATAAAAAAATGACAATATTGAATTTTTATACTTGAAAAGGTCTATTTAACAATAAAATGAAGACAGTAATACAGAAATAGAAACAAAGGGTAAAATATACAGAAAGCAAATATCAAAATGAAGATCTAAAACCTATTTTATCATTAATTAAATTAAACACTTTAATCAAAAGCAGAGATAGGAAAATGAATAAAAATCATTCAACTATATGCTGCCTATAGAAGTTATATTGGATAAAAAACCACAAATATAATGAAAATAAATTGAGGGAAAATATTTACATGTAAACAGTAACCAAAAGAGAACTGTAGTCCTACTGATAGCAGAGAAAAATAGACCTTAAGACAAAAATTGTTACTAGAGACAAAAATGGGCATTTTAAAATGGTAACAGTTTTAAATGATAAGACAAACAGAACAATTATAAATATATATACACCTCTAAAAAGATTCCCCAAATCCATGGGGAAAAATAAGAAGAATAGTAGGAAGAAATAGTTGATTTCAAAATTATAGCTGGCTACTCTTACTGGAGTTAGATGGTATCTCAGAGTAGTTTTGGTTTGCATTTCTCTGATGATTAATGATGATGAGCATTTTTTCATGTGTCTGTAGCCCATGCACCTATCTTTATCAATGCCCACATCACAAAATCACAAAATTACAGATGTTGGCATGGATGTAGAGAAAAGGGAACACTTCTGCATTGCTGGTGGGAATGCAAGCTGGAACATTCCTTTTGGAAGGAAGTTTTGAGAACATGCAGGGATCTAAATATAGACCTGTAGTTTGATCCTGCAATTTCTCTTCTACATATATATCCAAAGGACGAAAAATCATTTGACAATAAAGATATTTGCACCAGATTGTTCCTTGCAGCTCAATTCATAATTGCCAAGTCATGGAAGAAGCCCAAGTGCCCATTGACCCATGAATGGATTAATAAATTGTGGTATATGTATACCATGGAATACTATGCAGAATTAAAAAACGAAGACTTTACCTCTTTTATGTTTTCATGGATGGAGCTGGGAAATATTCTTCTTAGCAAAGTATCTTAGGAATGGAAAAAATATATCCGATGTACTCAGTACTACTGTGAAACCAATTTACAATCACTCACACACACATGTGAAAAATGAAACAC
>CAUYQV010029660.1:0-11304 GCA_963574575.1 Galagoides demidoff | reverse complement strand
GTTTATTTATGTGGTGGAGGATTGTGTTGGTCCTTATGGAGGATAGGTTTGAGGATATCCTGGAGGGCTGGTTTAGTAATGGCAAATTTCTTCAACATGTGAATATCATTAAAGTATTTAATTTCTCCATCATAAATGAAGCTCAGGGATTCTGGGTTGAAAGTTGTTTTGTTTTAGGAGGTTGAAGGTTGGTGACCACCCTCTTCTAGCCTGAAAGGTTTCAGAAGATAGACCTGCAGTCATTCTAATATTCTTCCCCTTGTAGGTTAATGTTTTCTTGCGTCTAGTTGCTTTCAGGATTTTCTCTTTCATGTTAACTTTAGTGAAATTGATTATGATATGCCTGGGGAATGTCTTGTTCGGGTTGAGTCGTGCTGGTGTCTGCTATCTGAATTTCAGGGTCCCTTGGCATGTCTGGAAAGTTCTCTTCCATAATTTCATTAAGGAGTGCCTTTGTGTTTTGTGAAGCAACGTCGTCACCTTCAGGGATTCCTATGAGGCAAATATTAGTTTTCTTTGAATTATCCAAGATCTCTCTGAGTGAGAGATCTGTTTTTGTTCTCCATTTGTCAAAATCTTTGGAAGTCTGGGTGCGTTCAAAGTCTTTGTCCTCAGTGTCAGAGATCCTATCTTCTGCCTCGTCCATCCTCTGACGGAGGGATTCAACAGTGCTCTTCAAATCTGCAACCTCTTGTTTCAGTGTATCATAATCCTTGATCATTTTATCTTTGAAATCAATGAATTCCTGGGACAGCTTTTGAATTTGAAATTCTAGCTCCCTCTTTTCCTCCAACTTGTTGATCTTACTCCCTATTGAACTCAATTTCTGACATTTCAGATATCTGTTTATTTAGTAGGTCTTCCATTGTGTCTACCCCATCCTTCTTTGGGGACGTTAATCTACTCTGGTTATTCTGGTTGCCAGAGTTTTTCTGCTGATTCTGTCCCATTTTGAATTTGTACCTTTTGGAAACTGTCCCTAAAACCGTTCTGCCAGTGGCTTCTTCTAGTTTTCTCCTGGGCACAACCCAGCAAGACCCCAGGAGGCGGGGCCAGCAGGTGGGGTGATGCAGCCCACCCCTACAGGAGTCAGTGTCACTGTCAAGGCCCTGGGAGGCAGGCGCAACCTGCCCCAGTGGAGGTCAGTTGTCCTTACTGGCCTCCAAAGCCCCGGAGGCAGATGCGACCCTCCCAGGCAGGAGCTGCTGGTGACTGCAAGCTGGCAAGGCCCCGGGAGGCGGGTGTGCAGCTGCACGACTTGCCCCAGGAGAAGTCAGTTGTCCTTGCAGGCCACCAAAGCCCCAAAGGCGGGCGCACAGCTGGCTGAACGGCACAACCCTCTCTGGCAGGAGTTGGCCGTGATCATGTCCTGGGAGGTCCCAGGAGGCAGGCACATGGCTGCATGACCTGCTCCAGCAGAAGTCAGTTGCCCTCACTGGCCACCAAAGCCCTGGGCTGGCGCGACCCTCTCAGGCAGGAGCTGGTGGTGATCCAGGGCCAGGGGGCCCCAGGAGGCAAGTGTGCAGCTGCTCGACCTGCCCCAGCAGAAGTCAATTGCCCTCACCTGCCGCCAAAGCCCTGGAGGCAGGCAAGCAGCTGGAGGGACTGTATGACCCTCCCCGGCAGGAGTCAATGGTAGCCGCAGGCCAGCAGGGCTCCGGGAGGCGGGCGCAGGTCAGTGACCTGACCCAGCAGAAGTTAATCACCGTCAAGGGCCACCAAAGACCCGGAGGCAGACGCCTGGCGGGGTGTGTAGCCCTCCCTGCCCGGCGTCAATCCTGGTCACTGGCACCAAGGTCTCAGGAAGTGCAGATAGCAGCCGAGGAGACAGCTGAGCTCAGAATGTGCTGGCTGAGGGGGATCCGTCTGCACGCAGAAAGCATGGATCAAGCAGTTCTCCCAGTGAAGGATTGGGACAGGGCTTGGTCTTGAAAGGGTGGGTGGATGCTGTTCTTGGGTCTCCTCTGCCTGTCTTTGCCGCCAAGGGGAGGGAGAGTGGACTGGAAACTCAAAATGGCAGTGCGAACGCCAGTTCCACTTTTCTGCCTGGGGGAGGGTGTTCCGAGTCTCAACTGGGTTCCTCCAGGGTAGTAAACTTCCCTGTTGGCAGCCCTCACTCCTGGAGTGAGAGAATAGGTCCTCAGTTTATTGGTGGCCTGTAGGAGACTCGGAGGAGCGGTTGAAGAGGAAACAAAGGAAAAGCACACCCTTCCTGGGGGAGGGGATGGGCACTATTCCTTTGGGGTGGTTTATGTACCTGTGGATTGTCCTCTAAGAGTCTCCGCCTGTCTCAGAAGAGGTGTCCTGCCGCTATCACTCCTCTCTCAGCTGGGCTCCCAGTTTTCCACTTTGTTGGGGGTTTCTCTGGACTTTATCCTTTCCTCTGAACAGGAGCTTCTGTCGGAGACTGGTGCCTGTCGGCCATCTTGACCACGCCCCCCAGGGGGCCAGTTTTTAAACAGGGGACCAGTTCACTGTCCCTCAGACCGTTGGAGGGCTGGACTGCAGGCCCTGGGACAAGTTGGTTGCTAAGCAGGATAGGCAGTGGCTGCAAAAACACCCCGTGGATAAATGTCCTAGGCGGGCTGCCTGTGGCTCGTGGGCCCGGCTGTAGTTCGCGTATGCCTGCTAATCCCTCCTAAAACCCAGTCAAATGACAATGAAGGGATTTTTTAAAAAATAAAATCCATAAGCCCCCAAGGACAAAGAGAATGAGAAAGACAACAATAATAATATTTGGAAGCTAGAAAACAGATTGATATGCTAAGTGCCTCAACACGCCCAAGAAAGATGAATTCTAAGCTCCAGCAGGACAACCAAATAGCAAGCCCAGGTACTGTGAAATTCCCCCAAAGCAGAGAAATTAGAAGCACTGAGTAACTGGTTCAGGAGCTAAAAACATGAGCACTGGGTGAAAAAACATCTTTCTATGAAGGAAGGAGCCCCACAGCCCTTCCCTCCTCCCTCTGCTCATGCACGTGCTTCCCCTGCAGGCCCCCTGGCCTGCAGTGTGCCAGTCCCTTCCTCTTAGGTCCTCAACCACACAGTCGTGCAACTGGCTTACATATGGCAACTAGGCAAGAAATTATGACTTTTTGGAGGACAACTTTCTTTAGCCTCTTGCTGGTTCATTTCCACACCCTTCCCCCCATAGATATCAAGCAGCAGCTTGTTGGCTGCCTGTTTATTTTCCCTGAGGGGTATAGGTGTTATTAGCCCTCTTCACGACTCCCTGCTGGTTTAGCCCCTTTGGAAGCCCCTTTGACTTTACTGGTCACTATAGCCATTGGATGCCAAATGCTGCCACTGGCCTCTGCTACACTGCGGCTCCATTTGTCCCCTGGATATTGACAAGTTCAGTTCTGTACCTGTCTCTCCCACTATCATCCCTGCCCTGCAGAGGGGGCATCCACTCAGTGGTGCTGACGCCTCTCTCACAACACATTTCCTGGGGCCCTTGTGAGGAACACAGTCCTCTGGGGGTCTTCGGGACTCACATACTATACCCAGTCTAACACACTGACTTCCTCAAACTCTTTATTCTTTCTTCTGCCATCTTTCAGGGAAAATTAGATGTTTCTGCTTCACTGAGTATTAGTTACTGCTTCTGCTAGGTTTCTAAGGGGCACTTCAGTAACAGGTTTGCCATACTCCCTGGAATCCTTGCCATATTAAATCTTGTGTCTTGAGAAAACACCCAAAATAATGGTTCTTGTTAATCCAATCTTGCATTCTGACCTCCTTGAATAAAAACTCTCAGAATCCAATCCCTTGATTCCTACTGCACATGCCAGCCAACTCCAGCAACTCTTTGGTAGCATCTCTCTCCTCCCTTACAGGCCCAGCAAGTCCCCAGACCACTGGTAAAATATTTAGCAATTGGGCCACCACTATATGCCAGGACTATCTGTGCCCACCTACCATTCAGGATAGCATCCTTAACACTTGCCAAGAAGTGAGTCAATAAATCCCAAATCTCCACCTTTTCATTTGTTTTTCTCCCCCAGTTTCTGTAGTATTTGTATTAGTCTGAGTTCTCTGAGAGGCAAATGCCAAGATGCCACAAGAAGACTTCCAAGAGATTCATTAGAGGAAACAGTTGTGAGAAAAAATAGGGAGGGTGCTGGTGGAAACTAGGCAAGCTAACAGTCATATGCGGGTGTGAACACTGTAGAGAAAGGAAGGAAAGGAAAAAAGAGGGAAGGTGGGCAGGAGGAAGGGGAAGGATGGAAAGAAGGAAGGAAGTGAGTCCATAGACTACATTCCAATTATAACAAAGTTTTAGCAAGGTAACCCAAACAAAGTTACCTCAGACATTTTAATAATCAAGCTCCCAAAGGTCATGGATAAAAAAGAGGGCTCAAGGGAAGCAAGAAAAAAGAAAAGAAAAACATATAAAGGAGCTCCAATACTCCTGGCAGTTGACTTCTCGGTAGAAACCCTATAGGCCAGGAGAGAATGGCATGACATATTCAAAGTGCTGAAGGGAAAGAAACTTTAAGCCTGGGGTATTATATCCTGCAAAAATATCCTTTAAACATGAAGGAGAAATAAAGATTTTCCCAAATTAACAAAAGCTGAAGGGTTTCATCAACACCGGACCCAACCTATAAGAAATGCTTACAGGAGTTCCTCCGTCTAAAAGAAAAGGACATTAGTGAACAGTAATACATCTTCCAAAGGTATAAAACTCACTGGTGACAGCAAGGACACAAATAAAGAATATTCTATTGCTGTAATTGCAGTATATAAACAAATTGTATCTTGAGTAGGAAGACTAAAAGACAAACTATCAAAAATGACTACAACAAGAGAGAGATAGTATAAAAAGGTAAGAATGGAGACCAAAAAGTTACAAAGTGTGAGGAGGATGGAGTTAAAGGGTAGAATTTCTGTTAGATTTCTCTTTGCTTGGTTATCTGTTTGTAAGCAGAAGTGTCATATGTTTAAAATAATTGGTTAAGAGCTGGTTGTGGTAGCTCATGCCTGTAATCCTAGCTCTCTATGAGGCTGAGGCAGGTAGATTGTTGGGCTTAAGGGTTTGAAACCAGCCTGAGCAAGAGTGAGACCCCGTCTCTAAAGAAAAACTAGCCAGGTGTTGTGGTGGGTACCTATAGACCCAGCTACTTGAGAGGCTGAGATAAGAGGATTGTTTGAACCTAGGAGTTTGAGGTTGCTGTAAGCTGTGTTACCATGGCACTCTACCCAGGGCATCAGAGTGAACCTCTGTCTAAAAAAAAAAAAAAAAGTTTATAATTGTTTTTTGCAAGCCTCACAATAACCTCAAGTCAGAAATGAAAAACTCAGCAAATAGGTTGAAAATAAAGATTTCTCAGAAATTTAAGTAAAAAGACAGCAATAGAAAACAGGAGAAGAAAAGACAATAAAAGTAAAGTATCAGTACAAAGATTCAACAATAAACGATAGAAGTTACAGAAACAGACAACAGAGAAATTAGTGTGAGCCATCAAGGAAATAATTCATGAAAATTTCCCCAGAACTGACGTGCATGGGTTCTCAGATTGAGGAAGTCTACACAGTGCCTACATCATACATAGAATAAAACTAATCCCAGCTCTAGACATATTATTATGAGATTTCATAATACCAGGGAGAAGGTAAATCATTTTTTTTTTTGAGACACAGTGTCAGTATGTTGCCCTCGGTAGAGTGCTGTGGTGTCACAGCTCACAGCAACCTCAAACTCTTGGGCTTAAATGATTCTCTTGCCTCAGCCTCTTGAATAGCTGGGACTACAGGACACCTGCCACAACACCCAGCTATTTTCAGTTGCAGTTGTCATTGTTGCTTAGCAGGTCTGAGCCAGGCTTGAAGTTGCCAGCCTCGGTGTATGTGGCTGGTGCCCTACACACTGTGCTTTGGGTGCTAAGCCAGAAGGTAAATAATCTTAAAGCATCTTTTCCCTTAAAGAGGAGGTAAACTAGGTGGTGCCTATGGCTCAGTGAGTAGGGCGCTGGCTCCATATACTGAGGTGGTGGGTTTGAACTTGGCCCCAGCCAAACCATAATAAAAAAATAGCCAGGCATTGTGGGGGCCACTTGTAGTTCCTGCTACTCAAGAGGCTGAGGCAAGAGAATTGCCTAAGCCCAAGAGCTGGAGGTTGCTGTGAGCTGTGCTGTCACAGCACTCTACCGAGGGCCGTAAAGTGAAATTGTGTCCCAAAAAAAAAAAAAAAAAGAGGAGGGAAATTCAAGTAGCTTTTACAAAGTATTAAGAATCGGAGTGGCACTAAATTTTTCCACAACACCACTGTGGAACTGTTGCAAAGCCTTTAATATTCTGAAAAAGAATTATTTTCCAATCTCTACCTGGTCAATTAAGGCAATTAATTATCTGCATAGAAAACAAAAATTTTAATGTACACAAGTTCTCAAAAACTAAATCTATTCTCAAAGAGCTACTGGAGGATGTGCTTTTCCAAAATGAAAGAGTAAATCAAGAAAGAAGACATAGACCAGGAAAGAAGGGATCTGTTATAAGCCAACTTGCGTCTCCTCACTCAAGTATACAGGCTGATGTTCTAACTCTCATCACCTCAGAATGTGACTGGATTTGGAGATAGAGTCTTTAAAGAGATAATTAAGACAAAATGAGGTCATGTGGGTGAGTTCCAATCCATTAAGACAAGTGTCATTATAGGAAGACAAGATTATGCTGTAGACATATACAAAGGGAAGACAGAGAAGACAGACATCTGCAAGCCAAGGAGAGAGGTGTCAGGAGACGTTGACCCTGGGAACACCTTTTTTTCGGACTCCTAGCCTCTGGAACTATGGGAAAATAAATTTCTGTTGCATAAGCAACCTGGTCTGTGGTACTTTGTCATGGGAATCCTAACAGACTATAACAGATCCCACATAAAAAAGATGAAGCGGGTGGACAGGATGATGGAAGGACCACCCCCAAATGACAGCTAAAGCATAGCTGGAGAGCAAGTAATGCAGACTGGAGCAAGTTAGATGTCTTTAAGAAGAGGAAATAAATGGGGAGGCTGAAGTGGGTGGATTGCTTGAGCATACAGGTTCAAGGTCAGCCTGAGCCAGAGCGAAACCCCATCTCTAAAATTAAAAAAAAAGAAAAAAAAATAGCCGACATTGTGGCAGGCACCTATAGTCCCAGATACTTAGGAGGTCGAGGCAAGAGGATCACTTGAACCTAAGAGTTTAAGGTTGCTGTGAGCTAAGATGCCATAGCACTCTACCATGTGTGACCAAGTTAGATTCTGTCTCCAAAAAAAAAAAAAAAAAAAAAGAGAGAGAGAGAGAAAATGAATATAATGTCTAATGTGTTTAAGTATATTGAACATACAAATGAGGGAGAATTTGGGAACAAATTACTGATAAGCATATAAAAAACTAAGAAAATCATCAAAAAATAGAGGGCAATTATCAACTCTTCAGAAAATGAAAAGTCGTGCAGGAAAGATGAGGCAATTACCACACATTCCATGATACACCTATAAACAGTATTTGCATAGCCTTAATCATGAAAGCAGTGAGCACTGATCTGACCCATATTGTCATTATTAACTATGATGGGGGAAGCAGGAAGTCTGTGTATGGAGGTGGGTGGGAGTTGGGGGGTAGGGACAGGAGGCTTTCCACATACTGCATACTGGTTATCAGTTGGTAGTACCAAAAGAGGAAAAATTAAATGTCAAGAACTTAAGGATCTGAGATTTGACCTTGTTTTAAGCTATTGTAGCCAAAGTTCATGAATGCTGACAGAAGTTATGAAACTCCTGGGACAGGAGCAAAGTACTTTACTACTCACAGCACAGCAAATGAGTTTCTTCATATCATTTCCCTTTTCTTCACCCTCAGTCCCACAAGGGTGATATAGAGTGGCCTGAGTGGATGACACTATACATGGAATAGATTTGCATCACAGCTGAGCTATCTTTAATTTAAAAAATCCAATCTTTTATAATGGGCTGTAAACAAACCTCCCCAGACTTTGTCCAGGAGACACTACCTTTGTTACACCAGACAACAAACTTGTTCTCCACCTTGAAGAGACTATCTTTTCTAACGCTTTGCTATACAGATGTCTACAAAAAAAAATCACTCACAGAAAAAGCCATCAGGTGCCTCTGCTTGTTAGACATTAAAAAATGCAAGAAATTCATGAGGATCTTCATGAAATTATAATATGAGCAAACTATAGAAGGTCCTCAACTTAATGATGGTTCGACTTACAATTTTTCAACTTCACAGTGATGTGAACCCTTATGTATTCAAAAGATACATACTTCAAATTTTGATCTTTTCAATACTTTATTATAAAATAGACCTTGCGTTAAATTATCTTGCCCAATTGTAGGCTTATTTAAGTGTTCTAGGCACATTTGAGGTAGGCTAGGCTAAGCAATGATGTTCAGTAGATAAGTGTATTTTCAATTTATGATATTTTCTTTCATTTTTTAATTTTTACTTTTTATTGAAACAGGTCTCACTATGTTACCCAAGCTAGGCTAATCCAAACTCCTGGGCTCAAATGATCCTCTCACCTCTGCCTTCCAAGTAAATTATGATAGACTTATTGGGACATACATAACCCCATTTTAAGTTGAGGAGCAATTGGTGTTTAGTAATACAGAGGTAAGTATCAAAAGGAATAGTTCAAAGAGTTCCAAGTAGTTGCCTCTGGCTTGTGGATATTGGCATCGGGAAGGGGAGTTGGGTACCCAACTACTATTTTCATCACAAGTCTCAAGGAACTATGTGACTCTTTAAACAATGTGCATGGATAACTGATAAAAATGAAAATAAAAAACTTAAAAATATTGTAGAAAACAACCATATATTTGAAATGTTGAGATTTATCTAAGACTAAAACTATGATTCCAAATTATTAATATTCTAAATAGCCCATAGCCTCATTGTTACCATGGAAAATGTTTAAAAAGCAAATGCTATTATTTATTTATTCATTTATTTACTGATTTTAGAGACAGAGTCTCGTTTTGTTGCCCTCAATAGAGCTGTGCCCATCACAGCTCACAGCAACCTCCAGCTCTTGGGCTTAAGCGATTCTCTTGCCTCAGCCTCTCAAGTAGCTGGGACTACAGGTGCCTGCCACAACGCCCGGCTATTTTTTTGTTGCAGTTTGGCTGGAGCCAGGTTCCGACCCACCACCCTAGGTATATGGGGCTGGTACCCAACTCACTGAGCTACAGGTACCACCCTATTCATTTATTTATTTTGAGACATCATCTCATTCTGGTACCCTGGGAAGAGTGCTGTGGCATTGTCATAGCTCACAGCAACCTCAAACTCTTGGGCTTAAGTGATCCTCTTGTCTCAGCTTCCCAAGTGGCTGGGACTACAGGTGCCCCCCACAAAAACTAGCCTGTTTGGCTAGTTTTTCTATTTTTAGTAGAGACGGGATTTAGCTCTTGCTCAGGCTGGTCTCCACATCCTGAGCTCAAGCAATCCACCCACTTAGGCCTCCCAGAGTGCTAAGATTATAGGTGTGAGCCACGCTACCCAGCCTAAATGCTATAAACTTGTGACCTAATTTTTACTAATCCTCCCCAAAATAATTGAGCAAAACAATTTCTTCACAATTCATGGTAGAAAATTGGAATAACTTGGCTATACTGGTCCTTATAAGGTATAATTTTTTTTTTTTGAGATAAGAGTCTCACTTGATCACCCTTGGTAGAGTGTTGTGGCATCTTAGCTGACATCAATCTCAAACTCATGGGCTCAAGTGATCCTCTTGCTTCAGCCTCCCAAGTAGCTAGGACTACAGGTGCCTGCCACAACACCCAGCTATTTTTTAGAGACAGGGTCCCACTCTGGCTCAGGCTGGTCTCCAATTTGTGAGCTCAGGTAATCTACCCGCCTCGGCCTCCCAAGTGCTGGGATTATAGGCATTGAGCCATTGCACCAGGCCTAAGTGATAATTTTTTTTTTTATCTAAATTAGCATTGTAGGTCTATTTTCTCCTGGAAAATCTTAGGGGTTTTGTTGGTGCCCACTGTGGCACCCCGTCACCACGCCAATAAAAACAGCCGGGACATGGATTAGAAGTACATGCTTGCAAGAGGTGGACTTCCCATAGGTGCAGGGAAGCCTCAGTAACCTCTGCCATGGCCTTTTAGCATTGTACAACAGATGTGAGGGGCCCGCGGGCCAGGATCACATGCTTAAGGATGGCTACGTGCTCCTTCCCCACTGGTTCAACTCCCACCCTGTTGCATCACAAAATTCCAAGGTTCAACACCTGCTTGCTAATAAGCAGGGACAATCTTATCTCATTAATGCATGCAGTTGCTTGAGGCTTGTATCGAGGCTGCAAAACATCTCCAAGCTGGCTAGGAGACTGTCCGGCTCCACAGCACCTCCCTGAAGAACTGGTGACCGCTTCTACAAAGTGCTCAGTTTCCTACAGGGTTTGAGTGGGACTAGAGGGAGAGCAGGATTCATTTACTTTCTTTTTTTTTGAGACAGGGCTTCAGGCTGCCCCCCTGGGTAGAGTGCTGTTGCATCACAGCTCACAGCAACCTCCAACTCCTGGGCTCAAGCAAGTCTCCTGCCTCCGCCTCCCAAGTAGCTGGGACCACAGGTGCCTGCCACAATGCCTGGCTATTTTTTTTTTGGTTGCAGCCATCATTGTTGTTTGGTGGGCCCAGGCTAGATTCGAACCTGCCACCTTAGGTGTATGTGGCTGGTGCCTTAGCCACTTGAGCCACAGGCATGGAGCCGATTCATTTACTTTCAATAAATCAGTCAGGAGGATATTCATCCTCTATTTTCTCCTATATTTAATCTATAGAGTAGCTGGGGGGAAAAAGTCTACAAGTAGAGCAAGCCAGCTACCAAAAAGGCTTATGCTTTCTTTCTAGGAGGGGAGTTAATAAGCTATATAAAAAACTCAGAAAAAAAAGAGGAAATTTGGAAGTAATGCTATCTCAACCTCAGCAGGGAATAAGAAAGAAGAAAGAATTTAGCAGAAGTGTAGAGGCTCAAAATAGCTTCCCAAACCCTCACTGCCAAATTGTGAGTCACATCATTTAGTATAGCTTCCTTGTTAATTTGAAGGATTGCAAGGAACATCCAAACACAATCATGATTCACATACAAGGATAGACTGCATTCTATAGTCTATGATACCTTTAGTATAATCTGGGATTTGGGCTCGGTGCCTGTGGCTCAATCGGCTAAGGCGCCAGCCACGTACACCTAAGGTGGCGGGTTCGAATCCCCAGCCCGGGCCCGCCAAACAACAATGATGGCTGCAACCAAAAAATGGCTGGGCGTTGTGGCGGGCGCCTGT
>CAUYQV010029659.1:0-17884 GCA_963574575.1 Galagoides demidoff | reverse complement strand
GGGGAGGGGAGGGGGGAGGATGGGTGGAGGGAGGGTGATTGGTGGGATCATGTCTATGGTTCATCTTTTAAGGGTACATGTGAATCTTTCTAAATGAAGAATATAAATGTCTTAACACAATAACTAAGAAAATGACATGAAGGCTGTGTTAACCAGTTTGATGAAAATATTTCAAATTGTATATAAAAATAGCACACTGTACCCCATATAGTATCAATGTACACAGCTATGATCTAATAAAAAAGAAAAACAAAATTTTGTTATGAGATTGGTAGGATTAAAATGATATCCTATAGTTCTTTTATGAACTCTTAAAATAGCCTTCCATTACTTGAGGTCCAAATATTCTCTTAATTTTTCTCTTGGTATCATTTAAATGTTTAAATATATTTAGGATTGATCTTTGCATGTGGCGTAAAGTATGGAAATGACATTTCCCCCTCCAAGCGCGAACTAGTTTTTGTAACTCTACTAGATGGATAGAATTTTTAAACAGGAAAACTTAGCCTAGAAAGTCCATGTGAAAGGGTATGCAGCTAACATGTATTCATTTGGAATATTTATTCATTAGGAATAAACTCAACAAAAAACATTCATTAGCAATAATAAGCCTGAACTCCTCACTATGGCATGTAAAGCCCCACACCAGTAATGGAAAATGGGCAGCAAGCAAGCTTTTGTTAATAACTAACTAATATTTACTGAATACCTTCTAGGTTCAGGTAAGGATTATTATTTTATTCCCTGAGGAAACAAAATTTTCAAAAAATGGTATATAGAAGGTCAATGCCACCAAATCCTAGGCCACTATTCACAAGGCGTTTCAATAACCTGCTTACTTTTTCCTAGTAATAAGTTATGTTTTACCATCCTCATGTTTTGCTTTTGTGTAATTTGAGGACATTGACATTATTGTGAATGATTTAGCAAGGGAGGGGAAAGAGAGCAGAAGGAATAATTAGAATTCATTCAGATGTTCATTCATTTTTTAATTAGGCAAAGAATTCTGTGCACCCATATACCAATATACCAGGCAGTAGTTGAAGGGCAGGGGACAAGGTCAGAATAAAAGGGTTAGAAACCTTTTTTTTTTTTTTTTGAGACAGGATCTCAGTCTATTGCTTAGATTAGAGCACAATAGTGAGATCCTAGCTCACTGCAACCTCAAACTCCTGGCTAACGCAACCCTCCCACTTCAGCCTCCTGAGTTCCTCCCACTTTAGCCTGCTGAGGAGCTGGGACTACAGGTGCACACCATTTTTGATTTGTTATAGACATAGACACTTGCTATGTTACTCAGGCTGGTCCCAAACTCCTGGCCTGAAACAATCCTCCCACTTGAGCCTTTTAAAGTGCTAGGATTCCAGCTGCAGGAGCCATTGTACCTGTGCAAGCCCTGTAAGTCTCTGGCTAGAACTTACTGTCTGGAGCAGAGAGAGCAAGACGTGTAAAATTAATTTATAATGATGTGAGATTTAAAGTCACATGAAGGAAACAAATCAGGAGGAAGATATGGGGCTGGATGGGGGCCGAGTACGGTGGTCTTTGAGGAGGTGACATTTGAACTGAGATCTGAATTAAATGAAGGAGCCAGCTGTATGGCTTCTGGGGGGACAGTAAGTGCAAAGACTCCAGGGCAGATATTTGCGGGACCCAGTGTGCAATGAATTGCACATGTTTAGTGCACAGGGTTGGAGAATCCAAGAGACATGGAGGAAGATGACGTAGGACAGGAGCCTGGCTTGCAAGGCTCTATAAGCCACGGGAAGGGCCTGGAGTTTTATTCTCAGCCTGTTTGTAGTGGTTTAGGAGAAAGCAATGAGGACGTCAGCCTGGGGGGTGACAAGTGAGTGGGGTGCACGTGACTTGGCAGTCGATTGAAAATTGTTTGGGGAGTCAGGTGACATATTCAGTTGAGGTAACTGTGAGAGTGATGCCGCTGTATCAAGAGGAAAGATGATTTTCAGGGGTCAAGGATGCAGTCTGAAGGAAGGTGGCGACAGAGCTGAGGATGGTATTTTATATGAGGGAATGGAAGGTCAGAGGGTCAATAGACAGACAGCTGGGGGACTGTGGAGTCCTGGGCTGAGTTCCGGGTGACTTTTCAGCCCTTTCGGAATTGAATTTTATTGGCCTCCTAAGAACGTTTTGCCTTTTGTTGGGAAGCAACCAAGGGCTGATTAACTGCGGGCAGATCTGGTCGGAGTCCAGCCCCTGTCACTTTTGAGCATTGTGAACCTGCACAAAGCATACGTTATAACTGATCAGCTCACCCTGACTTCACTGTTGGTTTGTTTGCTTAGTTGTTACGAGCTTAAATGAGATACAGGTTGGCCATACTGCTAGAACAAAGTAAACCCTCATTAATGGGTGCTATTATGGTGATTATTAAATACCGGACAGTTATTTTAGGTAATGCATGTGAAAGAACTCTGAGTATACAATGAATGACATGTACAGTATTAACTCTCTTAAGGAAATACTCTCCCTGTATTGCTTTCTAACTGTAGTAACTCTCTTGCTAATTTTATAATTTGAGATAATTCTACAGTAATCAATTTTTCCAGAAATGTATGTAAACCAGAATGGTGGTGTAACTGATTGTAAGAGAGTTCAATTTGAAAGCTTAGACAGTGTATTGTTAACTAAAATTCACAATAATTTTTTTTAGTTTTATAGCAAAATTACAAGTTTTCATATTTTCAATGTTGATGACTTTGTTATTTTTATCTCAAATCTCCATGAATTGAGGAAGACTTAATCAAAAGTTGAAGCAATTAAATGTTTTACAATGTATATAGTTTTAGAATTAGAAGACTAAAAACTAGACACGGGAAAAATATTGGCCATTCCACATGTAGATTTTTAACATTGTAAGTCTTTGCTCTTGTGTCTTATATATTTATTTCTTGACAATGACTTTGGATTAAAATGTGTATACACATTTCTATAGCTAAATAGCTCATTTTAATGAGTATTTTAAGAAGGAAGGCAAAGTACACTTCAAATTTCCAATGAAATACGTGACATGTAGTTATCTCAGAGGTTCAGATGCTTCCCGCACCTGAGCCTCTCCCTTGAGGCCATCAGGATCTCGATCTAAGACAGAATATAAAGAATCAAAAATAATTGAATAGGAAAAAGTCTGAATTGGTCTATGAATGTCTTTAAAAGAAAACTGATTCATTGAAAACAGTATTTATTAATGTCTGCTATTTCTTCCTCCCCCTTCTACTTACTCTGTAATTATATTTTAGCTCCTATTACCCCATCTCTCATCCTGTAATGACCCCAATTTTATGACTGGTTCTTTTTGACCTATACAGAAACCTGCTTAAGCATTCAATGAATTCTTTATGAAATTCTGTGATAATTTAATCTTCTCAATGAGATCCTTTTAGGAGCTTTGTTCTGCTCTCCAGCCCTCCGATGGGAAGGCTACTGCTAAATCCTTATTTCTATTTTTCCTCCTGTCAGTAATGTTTTAGGGGAAACCCAAACACCTTCCCATATATTGCCTGCTCCTTTATGACTTTCGTTAAATTTTCTTTTAGTATCGCATCACTTTTAGAAATGCAGAATTCCAGCTAAGTCATTTGTCTTAACCGTATTCATAATCTGTTATCCTCATAGCTCCATGTAAAATATTTGGGTGCTTGCAATCAAGCCTTGTTGCTCGAGGTGTATATGGTATATCCAAACTTGGGGCTCTGGAAACATAATCAGAGTAGGTTTGCCCCCGAAGCTTTGATCCCCCCTGTTGTCTTTGGCTGTTTCAGCCTCTGTGAGAATGGGATCTGAGGATTCCTTTTCCATGAGCAATGGCGATCTAAAACTAGCGAAATTTCTGGTATTATGAGTTTCTGATTATCTTCTATTAATGCAGTTTAGCTTGGTAATTCACACGTTTCAAAGAACCAATCTCTGGATTTGCTTGGTTATGCTTGCTCTGTACCATGTAGTCGCATGACGACACATAACCTTATAAAGCCTTCAAGACTTCTTGCCTCTTATCAGTGAATCCTCTTACATTAATGTATTAAGGAATATATACCTTCTTGTAAAATTCTCAGAATAATTTGTTGAATCGTGTAATTTAAGAACACTTTCCCCTTTTATCTCTTTACCCTGCTAGGTAATTATGGGCTTCTCTGAACACTGCTGTGGAGACCTTAAGAAACATTCCCCTGTTTATTTTATCTTTATCAGTATACATGTGCTAACTCTATTTTATCTTTGAAAACAATCTCTGCTGGGTGGTTTTCTTTCTCTTTAAAAAATGATGCCTTTTGGTTCCACCGTCTTGTGGGGAGAGAACTTTCCTTGGCCTGCACGCTGCCCAGCTCTTGGTCTGTGTGCTCCTTCTGCGTCTTCTCTGTCTCCCTGTCTCTCTCTGTCACACACATACAAACACCATACACTTCTCGCGTTTGGTATTTGTAGCTTCTATAATTTTTCATTTTTTCTTTTTCTTGGTTTTTATTGTTTATAGATTTCTTTCCCCCTATTATAGAAATAATCGTGTTTCTGAATATTTTCCACTTCCTCTGTCTCTATACACTCCCCAGGTGGCAGGTTTTACATAGAAAGCAGGATAATGCTTCTTACATTGTGGCCATTTCTCTTTTTTGGTTATTTGCCCTTCTGCGCGGTGAACATTCTGAAGGTGGCCTCACTTCTCCTCACATTGCAGTCTGCAGGTGCTCCAGGGACTCCCTCGCTGGACCCTCTCTGTTCCTGCTCCAGTGGGGACTTCACCTCATTATTCATGTTAGCCAAGAATAGTAGCATCTTGGAAATGCATGTAATAATCTTGAAATGACATATTAGTACCTCTTCTGAGGAGGTGGCAGAATAGTTTCGTCTATAGAGAATGAAAATGTTAAGAAATACCAAGTGCGAGCAAGAAGACACCTGCGTTGGTGCTGCAGTGACGTATGGTAGGTGCTGCGTATGGGGCTGGGAAATGCCAGAAGGGAAGAAAAATGGCTCAAAGTATATTCAACTAGAATCAGGAAAAATAATTAGTCAATGACAAAAATGTACATTCTTTGTTTTCTATGTAAGTATACTTCAGAAAAAGGATACGGAAATATAGAGGCCAATATAGATAACATTGGAGAATATCGAATATATAATACATTGTTTTTTTAGGAAGATGATAATGTATTATTTATCTTTTCACCCTTAAAGCAGCTTCTATTATATTGAATTCCCCAGGGAAATTTCTTCTGCAGTTTGCCTGTAGCTGTATCTTCTGGGAGAGACTAAACTAAAGGAACAGGCAACTTCAAGAACACCATCGCTACCTACCAATTTTTGATTCAGACCTTTGTCAATATTCATGAAATATCAGACTCAGTCCTTTTGGAGTCATGTTTTTGTTGAGAAAACTAATTTCATCATGCAAGCTTAATGTGGTGTGAGTGATATTAATTTAATCCTGAGATCTTTGTATCAGGACCATTTTGCCTTTTAAATTATTTATGAGTGTGTGCAAATTTACCCTAATTCAATTCCTCTAAAGTGGAGATATATTAACTTTAATTTTTTTGGTCTCTTTCTCTCTCTCTGCTTGCTTTTAATATTCCCTCTTTGGTATTTGATATTAATGCTTGAATGTATAATGTGGAAAGTTGATCTTAAATCCTGATTCCTGGACTTTGATAAGTAGATCTTTTCACTGCTCTTGTACTGTCCGAATGTGAAGAATGTGGTTCTTATGTTTATAAGACAAAGTTGCCTGACTGTTTCTAATACTATTCAACCATCCTCTGGAAACTAAGCATTTCTCAAACTTAGTCATTTATATGATTCTCTTCTCAGCTACATTGTAGGGATGGTGATGATAACAATGTCAATATTAATTTATTTAGGTTTGATTTCTTTCCATGAGCTATATTTAGTGTTTTAAATATTAAATAATATTTATTATTAATATTTAATGAAGTCTGTTGAATACATTGGATAGGATATTTAATTTTATTAATTACATAAAACATAGGATCAGGAAGAAGTGCAAAAGAAGTCATTCATTCTAAAAATTAAAGGGGGTGGTACCTGTGGCTCAAGGAGTAGGGCGCCAGCCTCATATACTGGGGGTGGTGGGTTCGAGCCCAGCCCAGGCCAAAACTGCAAATAAATAAAGATTAAATGGTAGAGAACAAATACTCTATCAATGATTCCTAAAAGCAAATCTATCAAAGAGCTGACACTTTTCTTGTTGTTGAGTGCATTTCAGACATAAAGAACTATAAAGGGACACTGCCATTTATATATTAGCTTGTATGAAGCTAGTGTTATTTGTCTTCTAAGATGACAATATTGACAAATGTGACCATTAATTTGAAGTTTCTGAGAAAGGCTGATGTGTTTGCTTCTAACCTTTTGTTGGTACTAAGTGCTGGTGACTTACTCTGTCCATGTGTTGTAGAGGATGTTTCTCTTCTGACGAACAATCTTCATTTTAAAGATGAGAAAACTGAGTCAGGTGAGGGACAGTATAATTAAAAGCACAATTTGTCATGATGCATGTGTGTGGTCTATGAAGCTAGACTACCTGGCTTCAAACCTTGCCATTGCTAGTTTGGTTAATTGCATGGATTTACTGGTAGAGTCAGAGTTAATGCACGGAAAGGACAGTTGATTCTTGAACATTGCAGAACATTGCATGGATTAGGGACATGGACCCCTGTGTCCTTGGAAATCCTTCCATAACTTTTGACTACTCCAAAGCTTAACCAACTACAATTGACCTGAATCCCTACAAAGAACGTAATTTACCCATGTTAGGTATGCCATGTGTATTATGTACTATATACTCTTTCAATGAAGTAAGATAAAGAAAAGAAAATGTGATTAAGAAAATCACAAGGAATAGAAAATATATTTACCATTCATTGAGTGGAAATGATTCATCCTGAAAATCTTCATCCTCGTTATCTTCATTTTGGGTATGCTGAGGAAGAAGAGGTAGAGGAGGAGTTAGTGTAGCTGTCTCAGAGGTGGTAGAGGCAGAAGAAAATCCATGTGTAAGTGGACCTGTGTGGTTCAGACGTGTTGTTCAAGGGTGAACTGTACTTTGATGCAGTGTCTGGCACACAATAAGCTCCATGTAAGTATTAGCTATTATTATTGCTATGGTTTTTTATTATGGACCCCTTGTGGCCATATGGATTATCCCTATTGGTACTAGATATCTGATACATGTGCTGTTGTCATGACACATGTTGCCCTCCTCACATGCCATGTTACAGTGAACCTTTCCCCTCCTCGAAATTCAGAGGCATGGGCAGAATAATGCCATATTTTAATTTTAAACTTTCCCTTGGTACCACAAAGGAATATCTTCATGTCAACTGCTAGAGAAGAAACAAAGTCCCAGCCAGGTATGGTCACTCACACCTGTAATCCCAGCACTTCGGGAGGCCAAGGCTGGACGATCACTTGAACCTAAGAGTTTGAGAGTAGCCTGGGCAGCACAGAGAGACTACGTCTCTACAAAAAATAAATAAATGGCACAAAATTAGCTGGGTGTGGTGGTGTGCACCTATAGCTATAGTTACTTGGGAGGCTGAGGTATAACAAATGCTATAGCAAGTTTGTTTTTTTTTTCTTTTCCACACGTTCATGAACCCAATACAATTTTGGATTTAAGTGTGAATGGTTGGGATGTCTTTGAGGTTCAAGGTGCAGCAAACTTTGGTGCAAACTGACTGAAAAGAAAGATAAAATTTATGATTTCGTGCAAGGAGCAGTTCACAGACAGGGCAGCACAGGGACGAGTATGCCAGGGCTTCTCCTCTGCTTTCCTTGGCTTCATTTCTTCTCGCTTTCTCTGTGTGTTAGCATAACGATTCCAGGAAGTGCATACAGATAGCAGTTCTGTGCATTTGTGTATCATTCTCAAATGCAGGAAAACCTTTCCCAGAAGTCCCCTCACAGGTTCACACTCATTTCTCATTGGCCAGAATTGGGTCACACACCCATAACTCAACTAGTCACTTGAAAGGGAATTGGGTTACCGTGTTTGGCCTGGAGTAAAATTTGGGTGGAATAGAAGCTTGGTAAAATTTATCTGTGAAGGATTAGGCAATAAGTATTTTTGGATTTGGATGTATGTTACAGCTTCTAAATTCTGTTTTTGAAGATGAAAGCAGTCACAAACAACATGTGAAGGAATGGGCATAGCTGTGTTTATTAATACTAAAATCTGATAAATTTCATGGATCATAAGTGTTCTTCTTTTAATTTTTCCTAACTATTTTAAGTTGTAAAAACTATTTTTAGTTCCCAGCTGTGTGAAAACAGGCAGTGGGTAGATCTGGCCTCTCGCTCATAGTTTTTCAATGCCTGTGTCAAATCCTAGGGCCACTACAAGATATTCTGACCAAAGAAATTCTGATTTTGAATGGTATGAACTTTGTGTTTTGTACTATTTAGATTTATACATAGTATTTTTCCCCTGTTGAAATTACCTTTGAGGACAAATCCCACAGATCCTTGTTTTTAGTTTTCATTTTGTAATGGTTTGGGGATTAGGAATACACATGTATACACGCACATCATTACATATTATGATAAGTATGATGTAGGAAATGTATGAGGTGCTATGAGAAGCAATTCTTTGTATTTAATTTACACTGGAATTCAAGAAGAGTTTCCTTTTAAAAGTAACATTTAAGATCAGAAGAATGAGCATACAAAACGTGTGTGTGTGAATGTTGGTGAGGAAAATCAATCTGAAGAGTGGTCATAGCACATATGAAGGTCCTAAAGCCATAAAGACCTTGGATTTTAAATGTCAGCATATCTGAATCACCTTAGTGCATGATTAAAAGAGAGCACTTTTTAAAACGAAAAATTTGAGGTATCTATACATTACAAAATGATTCTCCCACTCAAGCTAGTCAACTTATCACTTCACATATTTACCTTTTCTTCTTGGTGAGAACAATGAAGATCTATTTTCTTAGCACATTTCAAATATACAGTACATCATTATTAACTGAAGTCTCTATGCTATAGTTTAAATCTCCAGAATTTATTCTTCATATAACTGAACGTTTGTACCCTTTGGCCGACATCCCTTCATTCCCGCCCCTCCCCTGACCATAGAAGCTCCTGGTCACTGCAGTTGCACTGTATTTCTGAGTGTGACTGTTTTTGTTTCTCCATATGGACAGGGCCATGCAGAGGTGTATTTCTGCACTATGATTATTTCACTTAGCTTAGTGCCCTCCAGGTTCAACCGTGTTGTCTTAAATGGCAAGATTTTCTTTTATTTTAAAGGCAAAATAATATTGCTCTGTGTGTGTGTGCGCGCACACTCACATTTTCTTAATCTAAGTTTATCTGTCAATAGACTCTCAGTGGTTTCCATGTTTTCTTATCTCGGCTGTTGCAAATAAAACTGCAGCAAACATGGAAGTGGGTATGTCTCCCTGAGATGCTGATTTCATTTCCTTTGGATATATACTCAGAAATGAACTTATTGGATTATATGTTTTGATGATTTTTTTTTTTATTCCTTGTGTAAACCCTTATGTTCTGGAAACTCAGATACTTAAGATAGCAACATAAGAATGTATTTCTTCTCAATAAGTTTACAATTAGTGAGGGGTATAGATGACAGTATAACACGCTGGGTACCTTGTTAGGGATATGTGTTCATAAAGCAGCAGAAAATGTCCTTCATCTGGCAAAATCAGGGAGAGTTTCTCAAAGCAGTCGCGTTAGAATGAATTGGAGCTTTCCTTGTACTCTAAGAAGTCTCTCTACCAGCACCAACCAGTTCCTGAGACTTCCTTTTGAGTCTCTTAGTAGCTGGTCTGCATTTTTATCCTGTTAATTTGTGGTTGATCACACATTTCTTTTTGTAGCCAACCTTTTGTCCTTTTTTGTTCTCATTTATATCTGGATTTTAATTAGATTGTGAGGGCCTTAAGAATAAGAATTCTCTCTTGGTTGGATACCGAGGGAAGTTATGCAGAAGTGGAGAGAAGGACTTAGTTTAATAATTAAATGACAATGTGGGATTAATGAAGAGCAAAACCCATGTATAATAACCCGAAAAAGAATGGGAGGATGAGTCTCTGTGGGCCAATACTCATTTAATGATGCTGGTTGATCACAATTGTTATGCAGCCAGGTAACAAGACTTTAAGTGCTGGACTTAATGTATCTATCATGGGGAATTATTATTACAGAGCAATGAGAAGTATGTGCTAAAAACAATATAGGAAAAGAGATGATTTAGAATTAAAATAACAGTAATAATATTCTTAGAGACATATTGCATATGAAAAATTAGAAAGGAATATGGGAGGTGTGGGCAAACAGGTACAGAATCTGCCTATTAAGGAAGTATTAATTTTATCAACCAAAGAACAAACAGGTGTTTTGTTTTTATTATAACAAATTATTGATTTGTGAACTAAATGTGTGCTGGTTGACACTGTTTATCCCAATTATTACAGCAGCCAATACTGTTGTGTTCTGAGCACTTGTGCATGACCAAGGAAATAGATATTTAGCAGCCACACATGGGGAACTTAGAGCAAAATAAAATGCTAAAACTGTGGGTGTACTATGTTGATTTGAGCAACTTCATTTGAATATTAAAAAATAACTAACTTCAATGTAGTATGGGGTATTTTAAATTTTTTTGTATATAGTTTTCACAAAGTAAATTATTGTTACCTATAAATGTTTTGATAAAAGTTTGAATACCTAAAAAGAACTTATAATTCTATATAATTAATTATAGCATTGAAAATAAAATATGACAGTAAATCTGACGAATAAGTAAATAGAAATGAGGATAGTTACTTTATGACCATCTCTTAAAGAGAAAAATTTATAAAATAAATGAGGAATTTTAAGAAAAATTAAATTTATGCTTGTAATATGGGCTTGAAAGGCAGTATTATAACTTGTATAATTTCCTTTTAACTTCATTGGGGGCTGAGTGTAGATCAGATGTTTGTGGATTCTACCACTGTAATTATTTTGCATTAAATGATTATTTTTAAACATCCTTTGTAAAATACTAGCAATATGTTTATTTAATTTTAAAGTTTTAATTGTGTTATGACAATTAGTCTGGATTGATTTCCAATGGTAGACATTTTGGGGTAATTTTTTTTCTGGTCTTTTTCAGTACACTGTTGAATTTTTCAAAATCACATGTGAGTAGATCATTAAGAAAGGATATAGCTAAAATTCTGATGTTTACTTATACTTGCTGTCTTTTTTTTTTGGTGGTGTTGTTGTCATTAAACAGGGCAGATCCTAGTACGTGTTTGGCATTGAGCATTATTTAGTCTACTGTTAGAATCTACTTTGCTCTTTAGAATGCTGGAATTTTAGATTTTGTCTGGCAATTTTTGTGCAGTAAGGCTTAGGCAGGAGTCTATAATTTTTTTTGTTTGTTTTTTTCAGTAGCCCTTGATAGAGTTACTCACTGCTTTTTTATTTTTGAAAGAATCGAGTGCTTATTTTTAATTTTAATTGACTTAAATTTTTATTATTAATTAATCTGAAATTGATAGTCTCTTTGTTTTCACCAATAAAGGCTTTATATTCTTATATTTTCAATTAATTCAGATGAAAACTGAGAATGGAATTACCTGTTTTCAGTAACGTCTGATTAAAGTATTTGAATTCACCTCTTCTAAAAACAATGAAAAAAGGAGAATAAAAATATTTGAAATAAATTTAAAAACATTTAAACATCAAAAATAACAGCAAAAGATTATCAGATCAAAACCAAAGAGAAACCCATTGAAAAGAAATGCGTGAAATAGTCAGTGAAGCTGCTTTTGCTATAAGGGTCTTTGTTCTTTCCTGGAAATTTCGAGCTTTTCTTTTCATGGCTTTATGGGGAAAAGGGGACTTAAATAAAAGCCCAGCTCTCTCATACACTAGGAGAGAGCACACAGAAAACTCTCACCACAATAAGCTGTTGTGAGAATGTTTGTTCATTCCTGGAAAATCTGAGCTTTCATTTTGATGGCTTTATGGGGCAAAGGGAACTTAAAAACCCAGCTCATGTGCAAGGAGGGAGCATAGTTTCTTTTTTTTTTTTTTCTTGAGACAGAGTCTCACTCAGTTGTTCTAGGTAGAGTGCCGTGCGTCATAGCTCACAGCTACCTCAAAATCTTGGGCTTAAGTGATCCTCTTGCCTCAGCGTCTCAAGTAGCTTAGCTGGGACCATAGGCACCTGCCACAACACCTGGCTACTTTTAGAGATGGGGTCTCACTCTTGCTCAGGCTGGTGTCAAACTCTTGAGCTCAAGCAATCCACCCACCTAGGCCTCCAGAGTGCTAGGATTGCAGGCATGAGCTACTCTGCCCAGCAAGTATGCAGATTTTCATCTCGGTAAGCTGGGATTCCAGATGGAAGCATCTTCATAATAAGGGCAAGGCAGTAGTCAACCAAAACATAGCCTTGGCATGAGCTTGGGTTGAAGTTATCTAGGTTGTTCACGGAGACTCAATCCTGGGATTTAGTTTAAGTTCATGCATTATACACTTAACAAAGAGAATGAAAATTCTTTCAGGATGAGTTTACTTTCATCCTAGACCTCAAGTTATCTTTAGAAATGTGTATTTATTTTTTCTACTACTACTCAGCATCCAAGGAAATGAAATACTAAGAATGAGAATGGGTAGAAACAACAGGCACCAGAAACAGAGGGCAAAGGTGTCAAACTGAAATTAACCAGTGGTTAATTGGTTAATTAACAAATGTGCTCATAATATTTAAAGAAATAAGATAAGTCTGGGTTTATGTTCAGGGAACAGGAAAAGAGAAGATACCTAATTGAAAAAAAAAAAAGAGAGAGACACTCTTGAAAAAAATAAAATAATGAGAAAGATTCTCAATGTCCACTCTGCTATAGATTTAACAGCAGAGTGCACATTAGATACATAGAGAATTAGTGAACTGGAAAATAAGTCAGAATAAATTATCCAGTGGTTAGCACAAGCAAAAGAAATTTTTTAAAGTTGGAATATACAAAAGTAGGAGAAGAAGGCAAGAGGTTGAAAAATGTTTAGCGTTGGGCAGTGCCTGTGGCTTAAAAAGTAGGGCACCGGCCACATATGCCAGAGGTGGTGGGTTCAAAGCCAGCCCCAGTTAAAAAAAAAAAAAACGAAAAGAAAAATGTTTAGCGTATATTCCGTGTGAGTCTCAAAAAGAGAGGAGAGGAAAAATGACCAAAAATTGTGGGGAACTGATTAAAGATACCAATTTGTGGCTTTGTATAGCCCAATGAATCCCATGAAAGATGAATAAACATAAATCCAACCCCAGACAAAATATAATGACGCTTCATAAAATGGAAGACAAAAAAAATCTAAAAGGGAGCCAAAGGCAACATTAATTCCTAAGGAATAACGAATAGACTGATTACACTGACTTTTCAACAAGAGTTGAATCTCCGAGGGAATAAAATACTGTCTTTAATATATAGAAAAAACTGGCTCTGACTTTGAATTCTATACTTAATAAGAATATTTTAAGAATAAAGTATAAATAATTTCTGGTAAATAAAATGCTGCCAAAAGAAATTAATAATTAATCTATAAACCTATTTGAATATTGATAGCATAAGATGATAATTATAACCAGCATCCTCATCTTAGGGAATTTAGAAAATATATAGATGTTTTAAAAGTACAACAATAACTTTCTATTGTTGGCATAAAATGTGTTAAAATATATCAGAATTCTTCTATTGTCCCAGGGGACAATTATTATTGGCTAAACTTAGATTTTTATTCGTTAAGAATAAAGAGTGTAAAACATCTCACCTACCCAGTGTAGGGGGGAAAGGAATGAACAAAAATAAGAATGAAAAAGGGGGAAGAAAACTAAAGAACATAGGCAGGAAGAAGACAAAACACAAAATAAGCTATTATGCCCATTATTGTCCAGCGGGTATATAGGACTTTTTCTTCTTGCATGATTAAAATCCTATAACCGCTGCATAGCACCTCCCTATTTCGTCTGCTCCCAGGTCCCACAACCACCATTCTACTTTCTGCTTAATGAGTTTGCTACTTCAGATGCTTCCTCCTAAGTGGGGCCTGCAGTGTTTGCCCTATTGCTGGCTTATGTCACTTGGCATAAGGTGCTCAAGATTCCTCCTTTTTGTGTCATCTGACATTTACTTCCATTTTAGGAATAACTAATGTTCCATTGTGTATGTACACTACATTTTCTTTGTTCATTTATCCATCAGTGGACACTAAGGTTGTTTCACCCATTGGCTACTGTGAATAATGCTGCAGTAAACACGGTTGTTCAAATCTCTTTTCATTTGTTTTGGAAAAATACCCAGAAGTGGGATACCTGGATCATGGTAATTCTTAACTTTTTGAGGAACCTCCAGGCTTTCCATAGAGTTTTCCATAGAGACTACACCCCTTACATTCCAACCAAGGATGCACAACGTTTCTAATTTCTCTACATCCTTGCCAACACTTATCATTTTCTGTTTTAATTTCTGTTCATTTGTTTTTGCTAGTGACAGTCCTAACAGGTGTGAGGTGATATGACATTGTGGTTTTGATTTTCTTTTTCCTAATAATCAGTGATGTTGAGCCTCTATTTATATATCTACTGGCCATTTGTGTGCCTTTTGGGGAGAAAGGCCTATACACATGCTTTATCTAATTTTTAATTACGTCAGTTGTGTTTTTGCTATTGACTTGTAGGAGTTCTTTATGTATTTTAGATACTAACCCCTTACTAGATATATGATTTGCAAATATTTTCTTCTGTGACCTAGGTAGACTTTCACTCTGTTGATTGTTTCCTTTATTGTGCAGAGGCAATTTTAGTTGAACATTGTTCCATTTATTTATTTTTGCTTTTGTTGCCAGTGCTTTTGGTGGTATATCTAAAACATTACTGCCAAGACCAACTTTATGAAGCTTTTCCCTTATGATTTTATCTAGGAATTTAATAGTTTCAGATCTTATGTTTAAGTCTTTAATACATGTTTAGTTGATTTTTGTGTATGGTTTAAGACAAGAGTCTAATTTCATTAATTTGCATGTTGACATTCAGTTTCTCAGCACCATTTATTGAGGAAACTGCTGCTTCCCCAGTGTATGTTATTGGCACCCTGGTTGGAGATTTGAACATGTATGTGTCCTGGGCTCTATATTCTGTTCCCTTGATATATGCCTGTTCTTTTTTTTTTTTTTTTTGAGATGGAGCCTCAAGCTACCCCTCTGGGTAGAGTGCCATGGCATCACAGCTCATAGCAACCTCCAACTCCTGGGCTCAAGCGAGTCTCCTGCCTCCGCCTCCCAAGTAGCTGGGACCACAGGCGCCCGCCACAACGCCTGGCCATTTTTTGGTTGCAGCCATCACCGTTGTTTGGCGGGCGTGGGCTGGGGATTTGAACCCGCCACCTTAGGTGTACGTGGCTGGTGCCTTAGCCGATTGAGCCACAGGTGCCGAGCCCAATCTTGCTCTTGAGATCAAGCTGATCTCAAACTCCTGAGCTCAAGGGATCCTCCCACCTAGGCCTCTCAGACTGGTCTGTCAGGATTATAGGCCTGACCCATTGCACTTGGCAGGAAAAGAAATTTTTTAAAAATCCATTGAAAGTCCAGCCAAGGGGGCTCATGCCTATAATCCTAGCACTCTGTGAGGCCAAGGCAAGTGAATTGCCTGAGCTCAGGAATTCAAGACTACCTTGAACAAGAGCATTACCCTTCTCTACTAAAAATCGAAAAACTAGCCAAGCGTGATCGCAGGCCCCTGGAGTCCCAACTACTCGGCAGGCTGAGGCAAGAGGATGACTGGAACCTAGGAGTTTGAGGTTGCTGTGAGCTATTAGGCCACGGTACTCTACCTAGGGCAACAGAGTAAGACTCTGTCTCAAAAAAAATCCATTATAAAAACGTAGTAAATCTTCTAAAATAACTGATGCTATTAAAAACAACAACAATAATGTGGTGGTGCCCGTAGCTCAGTGGGTAGGGCACCAGCCACATACACTCAAGCTGGCAGGTTCAGATCCAGCCTGGGCCAGCTAAACATCAATGACAATTGCAACAACAACAACAAAAAATAGCTGGGCGCTGTGGCAGGTGCCTGTAGTCCCACTTGGAAGGCTGAGGCAAGAAAATCACTTAAGCCCAAGAGTTTGAGGTTGCTGTGAGTTGTGACACCATGGCACTCTACCAGGGGCAAGAAAGTGAGACTCAAAAAAAAAAAATACCCCACAAAAACAACATAATAAATGGGTCATGGGAAAGTATGGATTTAAATTTCTTTCTTTCTTTCTTTTTTTTTTGAGACAGAGCCTCAAGCTATCCCCTTGGGTAGAGTACTGTGGCATCATAGCTCACAGCAACCTCCAACTCCTGGGTTCAAGTGAGTCTCCCGCCTCAGCCTCCCAAGTAGCTGGGACCACAGGCGCTGGCCACAGCACCTGGTTATTTTTTTTTTTGGTTGCAGCATTGTTGTTTTGGCGGGCCTGGGCTAGATTCGAACCCACCACCTTAGGTGTAATGTAGCTGGTGCCTTAGCCACTTGAGCAACAGACGCCGAGCCTCTTTTTTTTTTTAGAGACAGTCTCACCTTTGTCACAGCTCACAGCAACCTCCAACTGCTGGGCTTGGGCGATTCTCTTGCCTCACCCTTCTGAGTAGCTGGAACCACAGGCGCCCACCACAAGCCCAGCACCTGGCTATTTTTTTTCTTTTTTTGAGACAGAGCCTCAAGCTGTCCCCCTGGGTAGAGTGTTGTAGAATCACAGCTCACAGCAACCGCCAACTCCTGGGCTCACGTGAATCTCCTGCCTCATGACCTCCCAAGTAGCCGGGACCACAGGCACCCGCCGGCTATTTTTTGGTTGTAGCCATCATTGTTGTTTTGGCAGGGCCAGGCTGGATTTGAACCCGCCACCTTAGGTGTATGTGGCTGGCGCCTTAGCCACTTGAGCCACAGGCGCCAAGCCCTGCTATTTTTGTTTTTAGCAGGCCCAGGCTGTTTGGGAACCCATGGTCCTGGTACATTTGGTTGGCACCCTAACCACTGAGCTATGGGCTCTGAGCCTAATAGATTTTTTAGATTTTGTAAAGGCCAATCCTAGTAGTCTGTCTGCTCTTTCTTCCAGAATACATCATGGCCACCCTATTTTGGTTGCTGAGGCAAGTGTAAGCAGCAGTCTGTGCTTCTGCCCACCTGTGGCTGGAACACAGTGCTCCCGGGGGCTCCGTGTTCTCTGCTTCCCCCTGAAGGTGAAAATAGGAAGGAGGCCTTGAAAGGACGGCAGAGATCACCGCCCCCTAGTGGTTGAAAACGGCCTCGCTGCCTCCGAGCAAAAGAAAGGGAGCGAAAGAGCCATGGCCCCAGATCGAAGGAACAGGGTGGACCCAATCAGAGCTGGTCCAAGTTACCATGTCTTTTAGGCTGTGCCTGATCGCCGCGAAGAGTCCATACTGCCCTCTTCCCCTCTCTGGAGTCACTCCATGGGGATGCTGGGACTTTCCAGACTCAGGGTGTGTGGTTCATGTGTCCCCAAATTCTCCATAAGGGACACACTCACACAGGAAAACCACCGCATGGTCCACAGGGAACTTGTGTTTTTTCCTCTGTGAGATTTGGACAATGGCTATTTGATAATTAATAACAATCCTACTGGGTGCTGTGGCACATGCCTGTAGTCTCAGTGACTAAGAGGCAAGAGAATCACAGGAGCCCTGGAGTTTGAGGTTCTTTTTTTTTTTTTTTTTGAGACGGAGCCTCAAGCTATCCCCCTGGGTAGAGTGCCATGGCATCACAGCTCATAGCAACTTCCAACTCCTGGGCTCAAGCGAGTCTCCTGCCTCCGCCTCCCAAGTAGCTGGGACCACA
>CAUYQV010029656.1:0-63650 GCA_963574575.1 Galagoides demidoff | reverse complement strand
AACCCACCAACCTCAGTGTATGTGGCCAGTGCCGTAACCACTGTGCTACAGGCGCAGAGCCTATTACTCAATCTTTTAAAGGTTCTTCCTTCTCTTTGACCTGGCATCAAATTCTGAGCCTCAAGTTATCCTCTATTTTTACCATTTCCTTGCCACCCTCATCCAGTCCCGTGTCTTTAAGTATCATGAATACGGTAATGGGTCTACAAATTGTATCTCCAGTCTGAACGTCTTCCTAAGCTTCAAATTTAATAGGAAAGGGGGCTCCAAGATCCACTGCACATCAGGAGAAGATGGACACTCTTGGAGACGTGCTATACTGATAAGAGCAGACTTTACATGTTTCTTCCCAATTTGCATGCGGTGACATCACACTAGTAGCTCGAAACAGGTCATATTGGAAATATTTAATCCATGAAAGTCAGCAAGTGCTACAAATCCCCAAGTGCCCCTCAGAGCTCCCTTAGCAGCACACATCAGCCTATAATATCCTGAAACACCCAGGAAACCAGGGCCAAGGAGGTCATGAGTAAATAAAGGGTCTGCTTCGTGTGTGAGTGAAGAAGATCATTGTTTCAGCAATTCTTTAAAGATTATTTTTTGAAATATATTGCTTCAGTTTATTTAAAGTAGCTACAAAGACACAAAGTTCCAAATCCAAATCAGAAAGTAGATTTGGTGGCTTTGGGATAGTTCATGTAATCGTTCACCTGGAATTACAAGGTTAGGGCAGTACGTGAAGTCACAGGAAACATATTCAATAACGTTTGGGAACATTTTGCACATTGTAACTGATTAAGGACCCTATGACACCGACGTGATGCTCTCATTTCTCTCCAATCCATATGGTTAGATCAGAAAGAAATACTTGAGACAAGCTGGTCAATCAGATTCTCTTTTGAAAGAAGACTAGTGATTAGCTTGTTAGTCAGCAAGTTAGAAAGTCATCCTTACACTTTCCGGCACTGCTGCTGTGAACAGGACATGAGTTACAGGGCAGAGGAAAACAGGTATCAGGAAAGAGAATAATGCAAATGTACAAGAAGGAAGAGTGCAGAGAGAACCCCGCCCCATCCAGGAAAGACCGGCCAGCAGACATCCCATAAACTGTCATCTCACAAGCCCGGCTGTGCTCCCTGCAGTTGGGTTCTGTAGGTTTCTACCCTGTTCTTAAATTAGCAGTTTTGTTCATAAGTTTCTCTTATGAATGATACTATTTAAGATACAGCTGAACAAAAATTATTTTCACTGATGTCCAGTATCTAATTGACCTCTTGCAATGTCAGTTCCGATGTGTAACAGTCGTTTCAAACTTCGCGTGTCTAAAACTGACTCCTGCTCGGTTCACTCTCGCTCCAGTGTAGAAAACAGACTGAAATCTCAAAGGTGCTTCATTCACATGTATTTTCTTTGGCTCAGTAAACCCCTCTGTCTTTTCATTGTTCAGGGTAAAACCATTCAGCTCAGATTCCTTTTCTCTCATGTAATTGTGTCCAATCCCAAATGTGAACACTTCTCATCACCTCCACTGTCACCACCTTTTCCCAAGCCGTGACCGTACCCTGCCTGGATTATTGGGATACTCGTAGTAGTCCCTGTCTCTACCTTCTCCTCTTTCTTCAGTCTATTTTCTACACTGCAGCATGAGTAAATCATGTTACTCTTCTGATCAACACTCCAGTAACAGTCCCGTTTTTCTCAGAGTAAAAGCCAAAAACCTTATAATGGCCCTTCCTCTTTGGCTCTCTAACCTCACCTCCGCCTCTTCACCTCCTCATTTCTTTCTTTCCAACTCCGTGGGCTCCCCAGCTGCTCCTGAAATGCTCCAGACACTCTCCTGTAAGGTCTTCTGCCTTTGCTATTCACTCTACTCAGAATCTTTCCTCAATTACCTACTTGTCTCACTTGCTGACCCCCCTCAGATTTTTGCTCAAACATCACTTTCTGAGTGCAATTTTTCCTGAGCATTTCATGTAAACTGAAGCACTACCTGCCCCCTGAACTTCCAG
Organism: Galagoides demidoff; assembly: GCA_963574575.1. Classification (NCBI taxonomy): domain Eukaryota; kingdom Metazoa; phylum Chordata; class Mammalia; order Primates; family Galagidae; genus Galagoides; species Galagoides demidoff. The sequence goes on along the minus strand of CAUYQV010029656.1, from coordinate 61,641 downwards.
GCCCCTTTCGGCCCTGCCAATAGCATTTAGAGGCATATAACGTCATACGTATGCATGTTATTTACCGTGTTAATTGTCTTTGTTTTGCTTTTTTTGACTAGAATATAAATTTGTTGGCAGGGATTTTGCACTTTTGAGGTCGCAGCTATTTCCTGTGTTTCTAGAAAGGTGCTTGGGATATAGTATATGCTCAGTAAATTCTTGAATAAACAAATAAGTGAATTTATATAATAACAATACTTGTGGGGGTGCAGTTGGGGAAATGGCTGAATTACACAAACTATTTGTCTCCACTGACCTATTTCAGTGGACTATTGCCAACTCTTTACTCTGCTTTGTTCTATTTAGATTCTGCATCTGTGTAGATTTCTCTTCCAAAATTTGGGGATGTATAGCAATTTAGTCAGTGAAAGAGTTGTTTCCATGGATGCCTGGTAAACTGATTATAATGAAATTGGCACAGGGTCCTACTTTTAATATGACACCATGGCATATTATAATTCTAATTTCCAATCTAAAGTTTTTCTAGTAGCAGAATAAGTACTTTCCCTGGTCATTTTTCTCCCCACAGAACTTAGACAAAAAGCTCACGTTGTATTTGGCATCTGATCACTCATAGCAATCTTCTCATATAAAAACACAGTGTCAGTGAAAAGAAAGGAAAAAACCTTCTGCTGAACAGAAGGGAATAATCCCTTGCAAAATTATCTCTGGATGCTAATGAACCGACAATAAAGGCCCTATTATGTGATTGTTTTGAGTGATATTGTTCATATTAAGTTTCAGGGATGCCAATGGCAGAATCACCCTCAGGCTTTGATACATCGGTTAAAAGAATGACACAGATTTAAGTTCATCAATTTTGCTAATGGTTGGTGCATCTAATTTAGATCAGCAATGTAAAAACAAAACTTGAATTTTATTTTTAATCTTATTTTGACATTATTGATCATATTCTTGAACAGAAATAAAAAAAGATTTAGGCATCAATACCCTGAAATACACAAAAACCTCCCAATGAGATAACACCAGCATCAAAAGAATACAGAGTCCTGTCATCTGCTCCAGGCCTGAAATAGTAACACTAATTGTGCTTGTCTTGAATTTCTTGTGTCTTAATATGGTATGATTTTGAAGTCTGGTTAGATTGGTAATTGTTCCATTGCCATATGTAGACACTTGAAATAATGATTTAGGTGATACAAACTAGGACAAAATGCACAGTCAATCCATTTTGACTTGCCCATAAATCTAGAAAACTTACAGAATATCTAATCATTAAGTAGCATTTGAAATCATATGTGAATAGTGAACACCTCAATGATTCTCCAAGGATAATATTGATTCAAAGAGGCACTAGGATTTTGTACCACCTGAATGTGATACTACAACCAGATGGACAACATTTAGGCATATTCAGTAACCCACATTTAACCTAATATTGGTGTTTTATGTATATAATTAAAGTTATATCACACACTGAGTAGCTGATTTCAGAAATTTTTAAATCTTCAGCTATAAAATTGAGTATTAAATTGGAAAGGCAATGTCTTTTTAGTAAACTGCCTACTGAGGGAATTGGCTAAGCTCCTCTATGATTCATCCTCACATCATCCATAGAATATTCTGGAGCATGTTATTAGAAATTCTTGTAAAATTACAGTTTCTGTGAATGTGAAAATCATGTAGGACAGATGATGAAAAGTGTCTATTCTAATGAAATCTAGGACTTAAGAACATTGGAGATCATCTTAGTTCAATTTATTTTTTACAGATAAGAAGCTGAGATTCAGTCAAGCACAATGATGTGGGTCCATTTAGTAGTTATAATTGCACCATGTGACTGAAAGAGATCAGAACATGCCACCTCAATATCTTGCTACCTTGGCATGAGAATTACCCGTCGGCTGAAGGCGACTGAGAAGCAACAGACACAGGAAGAATTCTCTTATCCCTTTTTAGGCACAAATTTCCTCTCATGAAGGTGTCCCTGCCTCTTCCTCCATATTAGAAATGGGAGAGTTTGTAACACTAGAGGTTACTCTTATCACCGACGATTATTTTACTTAAGCCTGTGTAACAAACTTACTAAAGAACCTTATTTTCCATTAGTTTCCCTATATACTCACCTTCCCACCATTTACTCTCTCCCAAAGCCCAACCCCCTTTTTCTTTTTCTAGTAACTTTTCCACGATTTATTCCCCTTTGTTAAAATAATTTATAAGCTCCTGAATCATTTTCTCCCCCACGAATGTAAAAACATTAAATTTCTATATATATATGCCTTTTTCCCATTCATCTGGGTTTCTTTGTTGTTAGTTTATTTAAATCTTAAATCCCAGTTATAGAACCTATAGGGTAGCAATAAAGTTTTTATTCCCCTCTATGACATATTTGCCACTTGGATAAATAACATTAAGTATTTCCTCAGAATGAGCACCTGAAAAAATTATACAACCTTAAAGTTTTCTACACTATCCACTTCAGAGTACCATTCCTCCAGTTACTACAAATATTGGGGTGGTGGTGGGTGGGGGTGACAGGAAGGGCAGGGTCACTATTGCCATTCATCATAAAAAGACCATGTTAGAAAGATGATGAGGGAGCCTCTGGTTTTGCTGTTGTGGCATTAGCTCTGTTCCAGGGCTTACTTGGTAAATCTGCCTCCATGTTCAGACCTTTAATTGCCTCCACTATCGAGGGCCTACCCAGTGCCAGACACCTGCCAACAAGGGGAGGTAATGCTGCCTACCCTTAAAAGCCTTGTCGTCACCGGGAGAAGGCAGCTGAAACTCGAGGCTACAGAGGGTACAGACCCTGCAGGCACAGCCTGTGCCAGAATTACGTGGGGACAAAGGCGAGAGGACACAACTTCAACACAAGATGAGAGGACAAAAATTAATGTTGAAGGTGACTCTGAGCTCATGAAATTGTGCTTATTAAGAGAAAGGTGATTAAGTTAAGACACACCACTTCTATATTGATGAACCAATCACAAATTTGTCTCCAAGGGTTTTAGCCCAATATACAGCTGCGTGTATCCACCTGAGTTACTGCATCAATCTATCAAGTTCCACATGCTTAACGTACCACTTAGGATCTTTGCTTACAAACCTGGTCTTCTTCGCTGCAGATACTCCATCCTCGGTCTCGCGTCAGAAATCTGAGCCAAACTTGATTCCTTCTCTATTACTAAACCATTGTCAGGTCCTTTCTATTACTTTTACCTTTCAAACAAATCTGAGTTTCCCAATTTTTCCCATGACTACCATAGATCAAACTAGGATTATCAAGTACCGCTACCCTGTATTACTTCCCCAGTGAGAAGCATACCCAGCACATACTAAATGCTCAGGAAATAGATCTGAATGAATAAGTTAGTGACTGGACTGTATTCCTGGCATCGTTTTTGCTCATGCTTTAATTCACTTCCCAGAGGGCACTCCATGATCTTCTCAGCTCTCTAATGTGATCATGTCATTCTCCTGTTAAAAACTCTTCATTGGCTTCTCATCACTTTTAAAGAAAAAAAAATTAATAAGATTTAGAAGGTCCTGCATGAATGGATTGGTTAATGCTCTATCTTGTAAAAAACGAGATGAGAAATGTGAATCTGTGCGCTTGTAATTTATTACCACTGTACAGCATTTTGCACTGTGATGTCGCCTCCAGAGTGAATAATTGGTAACTCCGAGTGAGCCATACTTCAGCGAATACAAGAGGAAAGAGAAGAATGGGGGAAAGATAGTGAACCCACTGTCACATGCTTTTTAAAATAAAATTTTAACTGTTAACATTTTCAAATACTAAATATGAAGCATAGGGGAGGGAGGGTGATTGGCGGGATCACGCCTATGATTTATCCTATAAGGGTACATGTGAATCTCTCTAAATGTAGAATATAAATGTCTTAACACAATAACTAAGAAAAAGACATAAAGGCTATATTAACCAGTTGGATGAAAGTATTTTAAATTGTATACAGAAACAGTACACTGTACCCCATGATAGTATCAATGTACACTGCTATGATTTAATAAATAAAAAGTATGAAGATATGTAACATGTTCCATATACTCATCACATAGATTGAACAATTATCAATAATTTGGTTTCACAATTTTTTAAATTGAAGTACTTTAGGGACAACCCTAAACCTCATGTGAGTTAATTTCAGAAATTTTAAGATGCCTTTTTAAAATACAAACATTTTCTTACAAAGTACAATTAGCATACCTAAGAAAATAGTAAGAATTCCTCGGTACCATTTGATATCAAAGCCATATCAAAAACTTCCAGGTGATTTCAAAAATCCTTTTTTACAACCTGTTAAATTATGTTTCCCCTCTTTTTGAAATAAAGGACACCCTTAATAAATATAATAGACAACCCAGTCTCTTATGATGCTTGATTTAGATCATCATCTCTACTCATCGTCAAAGCTGTGGCCTAGCTTTCTTCACACAATGACCCATCTCAGTTCACACTTTCTTAAAATAGAGCTCTCCACTCTTGGCATCCATGTCCTCTGGGTCCTATTCATCTTTGCTCTCTGACCCTTTTAGGATCTCCTGCTGGAGCCTCTGGGGCTGCTGGCACTCCTCTGTCAGGCAATGACCTCACCTGGGAAGTGAGGTGACCTGGGTCCTCAAAAGGAGTGAGGGTTACAGAAGATAAAGAAAGCCTGGCTCCATGAGGACGGTGCATGGAAAGTGCTGTGTGTGCTGGGGGTGTGGAGTTCCTGACACCTGCCCCAGTTACAACTCACCAGTGTTTTCTTTATTTTTTTGCTATTACATATGGTACCAAATAACTTGCTTTTACAGTTGAATCAGTTTGAATTGTAACTCTTTAAAAATCTTTTGTTGAGAAGATGGAATCTTTTTTTTTAATTCTGCAGTCATATTCCTTACAACACAATCCTTCACACATCAAAATAAGCAGCATGTTTTTTACAAATTATGCCTTTTCAAATCATGATCTTCAAAAATTTGAACAAGTTTCCTAAAATTAAGCCGAGTGCCTTACTATTTACCTTGACACAAAAGTAGTTATCTGTCCACTTTTCACTGAACAATCTTCCTTCATCTGTAATTTTTCTTTCTTGGGGTTCTGGTCTTTTAATTTCAGATTAATATGGGTGTATATCCGATCAGACTATATAATTTGCTTTTGTACAGTTAAAGCCTGAGTTGCAGTTGTGTCCTTTACCCAGGAAGTGTGCCAGCAATGTACCTGCTGGGTGGAAATTTACTTGACTCTCCCCCACTCCCAATTTCACTGAATTTTCTCTCGTGTGGGCATGCAGTTGTTGGCCTGCTCGTTCCAGTCTAGTACTGGCTACATGTGATGCTTCTTTTTCCATTCCTGTAATACTTCACTTAGGAGAATGTTCTCCAATTCCATCCAGGTTGTTAGAAAAGTTATGACATCTCCATCTTTTTGTGGTTGTATAGTATTCCATGGTGTACAGATACCACAGTTCATTAATCCATTCAGGTGTTGAAGGACACTTGGGTTATTTCCACATCTTTGTGATCATGAATAGTGCTCCCATAAACATTTAAATGCAAATGTCTTTATGATAAAATACCTTTTTTTCTTTTGGGGAAACACCTAGTAATGAGACTGCAGGATCCCAGAGGTGTGCCTACCTTTAGTACACTAAGGAATCTGCATGCTTCCTTCCTTCGAGGCTGTACTAGTTTGCTGTCCTGTCAACAGTGCCGGAGTGCTCCCTTCTCTCCACATCCACACCAGCATCTGTCACTCTGGGACCTTATGACATGGGCCATTATCACTGGGTTATGTGATTCCTCAAAGTGGTTTTGATTTGTGTTTCTCTGATGACTAGGTACGATGAGCATTTTTTTCATGTGTTTCTTGGCCATTAGTCTGCCCTCTGTCTCTGTTCACGTATCTTGCTCAGTTATTAATAAGGTTGCTTGTTCTTTTCTTCTTGATTTGCTTGAGTAGATTCTGGGTTTCGTTTTCTCTGGAGACCTTGTAGAAGCCATGCTAGGATTAAAAATATAATAATAGACAAAGAACTATATTTACTTTTATTGTGAAAATTAATAGACTGAAAAATAGAAACCAAGGTTTGAGTCCTTCCACATCTCAGCTATTGATGCAGGGTGAGGCAGAGGGCTGACCATAAGATATGCCAGCTGATGTGTGAGGCACTACAGAGGTTGAGAAGTATCCAGAATCAAATAAGAATATTTACCTGAGTTTTAAATAACATGAAATGGCTAATGTTTCAATGGTAGGTTGCAATATTATTAATAATCACTGTTTCGCCAAGTTACCATAAACACATGTAGTGTCTGATACTATCAATTCGATTGCCTGTGCTTTGGAGATAACACACTGGAAGTCGCACAACCGCCTAAAACTGAAGCCATGCTTGTGTACAGTTAGCGACAGAAAACGTATGTTTATTTTACATGACATCATGACGTGATGTTGTCATCTACAAAGTGCATGGTTAAGAACCATGCAACTAAGTTCCACCAAAAAGTCACAAAATATCTCATGCTGTTTTAAGTAAGTTTACAAAGTTATTGTTGGGCCACATTCATAGCCATCCCTGGCTGCACGTGGCCTGTGCACCACACATTAAACACCTCTACTCTAGACCGACAATTAAATTTCAACCTTAACTATCATTCAAGACTAAAATGAAAATAATGTTAATTTCAGACAAACAAAAAGTGAGAATGTTTACCAGCAGCATGCCCTTACTAAAAATTTTTCCAAAGGATTTATCTCTGCATAAAGAAAGATCCCAGAAGGAAAGTCTGAGATGCAAATAGAATTGGTAAAAGTGAGCAAAGCAATGGCTTAAAAAGTACTAAACAAACATTGAAATTATAAAACAGGAAGCAACGCAGATCTAAAAATGCTGAAGAATAGAATCTAAGTTAGGAGGTGCGTTCCAAATGCATTTCTCCATCGTCTCATTGTCATCATTGCTCTTGGCTGATCCAGGGCCATTCTTGTCAAATGCATTTAAATATAATGTCTTTTTATTTCTTTTCTCATTGTAAGCTTTTTGGATAATTAAACATGATATTATGTCTTGATAGGTATCTTACTGTATTTATTTTTGTGGGTTCAATTTGCTTGTATCTTAAATGTTTGAAAATTTTTCATTCTTTATTTCTTTGACAATATTCTTCTTTTCCTTTTCTTCTAGCTTGACTTTTTGGAACCCTGATATTTCAGAGTCGTACCTTGAAGACTAATCTTCTAATCTGCTTACATTTTGTTCGCATGTTCATTTGTTTTTGTATTTGTTGTATACGTCATCCTTTTCTTTCAGAGAAATTTCTTTACCTTGCAAAAGTATTTTTTTAATGTTAATCATAGGCAATGTCTTGGTTCTCGGTTTGTTGTACTGACCCTAATTGATTCTCCTTCTTAGGTTTGCTGGATCACACCTGCCTGTGGGGCCTTGACTATTTACTATATGGAGAGTGCTAGAAGGTCACTTCACTTTCTCTTCTGGTACAATAAGATGTCTTGAACTCCCTGAGAGTGAAAGTCAGTCTCCACCGCCCACAGGGTACCTACCTAATACGCCAGTTCCTACAGGGAGATGCCCAGGTCCCACACAAACAAATCCAATGCCACTATTTGAAAACTGACACCAGACTCTTAAGATCTTGTTTCTACAGTAGCAATTTACATTGCGTACTCTGAAGAGTTAATCTAAAAGATTAACTATAAATAGTTTTGTGTATATAAGCTCCTTATCTTGAAGGATTAACTTTAATATTTTTAACCAGTTATTCATCAACTTTTGTCAGAAAAGGAGACTTAAGTCCTTCTACAGAATTTTCTTGATTAAGTAAACTACACTGACTTGAGGTCAATTACTGACTCCAGCCAAGCTCATTTTTGTTTTTCATTAGCCTGTAATTTTACTAACATAGAAAACATCTTAGAAAGAAATGCCACCAAGTAAAACCTAGCTGCAGGAAAAGGAAGAACACGTGTCCACAAATAGATAACTAAAGCCGCCCCACTGAAATCGGAGAATTTAAAAGAGGCCAATTCAAATGGGAAAGATGTCACAAAGTAAAACATATAAACATATCTATAGCTAACATTTGTTTTGATCACACATTCCGTTCCTCGAGGAAACACATGGCAACTAGGAAGAAAATCCTATATTCACTGCCAGCAGTTAAAGGGCTAACCTGCCTTAGAATCCAAAGTATTAGGGTTGGAGTGTATGTTTGAAAATGGAGCAAGTGCTACTCTACACAAATGGCAGAGATTCACTCTTGCAGTTCTGATAACTGTTTCTATTATAGAAATATCATTTGCTGAATGTTGCTTTTAGGCAAAAAAAAACAGTATGTGAATTAATAGATTTCAGGTCTAATTAAGTGCTGCTCTTTTGAGAATGACTTACATATGGGTACTCTGGATTCAATGTTTTGAAGCATAGTTTGTTTTATATAACAAAGAATGAGAGATATAAAAGCATAAACAGAAAGGAATACCAAGGAATAGATATTGCATCTTTTTAACCACTGAAGAATTATATAACCACCTGTCATGCAGTTGTCTATTCTTTGTTAAAGAATAAGAATGAATCTAATATTATTATTAGTAGCTCACTTCCATTAGCTACAACCATTTCTATCAGGAGACAGTAAGTATTTGGGGAACAATGAAGTGTTATGAAAATGCCAGTTGTTATAATTAGTATTAAGATCCGTTCTCTATTCTCAGAAGGAAGAAATGACTAGACATTTTACACCCTATAAAAATCTTTGTAATTCTAAAAACATCAGTATATGATTTCTTCAACTTTTTCTATTTAAAAAAAATTCAAATTTTATTTTTTCCTAATTAGTCTTACTTATCAGTCTGATTTCATTCTTACACTGGACAATTGCCAAATTTACCATGCCTCGAATTTAAAACAAGTAGGCAATTAGCAAAAAACATGGGCTGGGTTTTGTTAAATTTTTACATTTTTAATATTTTTTAACAGATGAAGGTCAATATCTCATTGAAGTCAATCATGTCTAATATTTTTACATGTTAATTTTTTGCAACTTTAAATTATAAACTGTTAACATGTAGAAAACTGAACAAATACTACCAGGAATACCTGAATCATCGAGTGGTCAACTTCATTCAACAATTATTAGCCTAATAAAATTGCTATATTTGTCCCCAAAATGTCTTACCCACAATCTTAGGTATTTATTTTAATACACTTTTCTCCTTTCTTAAAATGTGCATACATTTTGGGCACTTTCAGTATGTACACATGGGTATATACATGTCCTTATTTTACTGACAGGAAACATAACAGATGATATATATGTGTGTGTGTGTGTCATTTATTATGTGACAGGAAATACATACTACACAGCTCTACACCTTATTTGTTCAGTTAAAAGTATCCTAGTGATACCTATCCGTGCATAGTAGTTATTTTCATTTTTGCTTTTTTTAACTGTAGTCAAAACACTTTACCCTCTTGAGAAATTTTTAAGTGTACAATATGCTATTATTGACCATAGGTACAGTACATGTCTAGAGCTTGTTCATTGCCCGGCTGACTTTATGACTATTGACAAGTAACTCCCCTTTTCCCCCTGCCAAGCCCCTGGTAACCACCATTCCAATTTTGATTCTACAAATTTGGTTATTTTAGATACCTAACGCAAGTGCAATTTTGCAGTATTTATCTTGCTGTTACTGGCTTATATTACTTAGCCTAATGCCCACCAGGTTGATTCGTATCGTCACACATTGTGGAATTTCCTTTTTTTAAATGTGAATAATATTTTTATGTTTTATACCGTATTTTCTTTATCCATTCACCTGAGGATGGACGTTTTAGGTTGCTTCCACATACATCTTGCTTATTGTGAACAGTTCTGCGATGAACAGAAGACTGCCAATGTCTCTTAGAGATCCTGATCTCAATCCCAGAAATGGGATTGCAGAATCATGTGTTAGTTCTATGTTTAATTTTTTAGAGAACCCCCATGCTGTTTTCCATTGTAACTATGACAATTTGCCTTTCCACTTATAATGTGCAAGAGTTCAGATTCCTCCAATGTCCTCCCCAACACTTGTCTTTTGTTTATTTTGACTGAAGCCATCCTGAGAGGCGAGAGGTGATATTTCATTGTGGTTGTGATCTGCGTTTCCTTGATGATTAGGAACATTGAGCAGTTTTTCATATACCTTTTGGTAATTTTGTATCTTCTTAGACAAATGACTTTTCAAATCCTTAGCCCATTTTTTAAATTGGGCTATCAATTTGGGGGTTTTAGGAATTATTTATATATTTTAGAGATTAACCCCTTAGGCTACATAGTTTACAAATGTTTTCTTCCATTCCAAGGGTTGTCTTTTCATTATGTTAATTATTTCGTCCATGGTGCAGAGATTTTTTAGCTTGAGTATCACTTGTTTATTTTTGTTTTGGTTGCTTGAGTTTTTCATGTTAATATTGCCCACAGTATTGCTAAAATCAATGCCATAAAGGTTTTTCCCTGTTTTGGGGGGGGAGTTTACAGTTCAGGTTCTTATGTTTAAGTCTTTAAACCATGTTGATTTGGGGGTTTGGTGTAAGAAAAAGGTTCAATTTCATTCTTTTGCACATAGATAGCCAGTCTTCTCAACACTTCTATTGAGGAGACTAACCTTTCCCTATGGTGTATTCTTGGTGCTCTTGTCAAATACTAGTTGGTTGTATTTAGATGCATTTATTTTTGGACTCTCTATTCTATTCCATTTGTTTATGTGCCTGTCTTTATACCAGTACCATACTGTGTTGGTGCTTTGCAATATATTTCGAAATCAAAAAGCGTGATGCCTCTTACTTTTCTTTCTCAAGATTAATTTGGTTATTCGTGTTCTTTGGGGATTTCACATGAATTTTACAACTGTCTTTTCCACTTGCATAAAAAATGGAATTGGGATTATTGATAGGGATTGCACTGAACATGCAGATCGGTTTGGGTAGTATGGGCATGTTAGCAACATTATGCCCTCCAATCACAAGATATCTTTCCATTTGTGTGTGTGTGTTTTATTTCTTTCATTGATGTTTTATAGTTTTCAGTACATGAATCTTTCACCTCCTTAGTTAAGTTTATTCTCTGGTATTTTATTCTTTTTTGCTGATATTGTTAATGGGATTGTTTTCCTAATTTACTTTTTAGATAGTTTGTTGCTACTTTGTTACTTCTTTGTGTGGGGGAGGATAATATTCCACAGTGGATGAACTATAGTTTATTTATTTTCTTTCTTTCTTTTTTCTTTTCTTCTTTTTTTTGCAGTTTTTTTTACCGGGGCTGGGTTTGAATGTGTCACCTCTGGCTTATGGGGTTGGCACCCTACTCCTTTGAGCCACAGGTGCCGCCCTATTTTATTTCTTTTTTTAGAGGCAAAGTTTCACTTTGTCACCCTTGGCAGAGTGCCGTGGTGTCACAGCTCATAGTGACCTCCAGCTACTGGGCTTAGGCAATTCTCTTGCCTCAGCCTCCCAAGTAGCTGGGACCACAGGTGCCCGCCACGATGCCTGGCTATTTTTTGTTGCAGTTTGGCTGGAGGCGGGCTTGAACCTGCCACCCTGGGTATATGGGGCCAGCGCCCTACTCACTGAGCCAGAGGCGCCGCTCCCTATAGTTTATTCTTGAAAAATATTTGGCTTATTTCCAATCTTTTGCTGTTACAAATAATCGCATAGTTAATAAACTTGTGCATGTGGAATTTCATATTTATGAATCTAATAACATTTGTGAATAGTCTCAAGGCTCTCTTTTCTGAGATATTTACATAGTTATTTCTTTCATCTCCTGGCTGACTTTATGACTATTGATTAGTAATTCCCCTTTACCCCCTGCCAAGCCCCCAGTAACCACCATTCTAATTTTTGATTCTATGAATTTGATTATTTTAGATAATATCTTTACCAACCACCATCATCTCAGTGGAGCCTTCTCATATCACCTGATATAAAATATGACCTCCTCCCTAGCACTTTTCACTTGTCACTAGAATTAACATACATGAGAGCTAAACATAATACTTCAACTAATAACTTCATAAATATATATTGATTAAAAGAAGAGGCAGCAGAGGAGGAGAGACCTGGAGCATAAGAGGAATGGAGGCTGGGAAGGAGGGAGGGAACAAAAAAGTAATGGGATAAGAGAAAAAGAAAGGAGTGAGGGTGAGAGAGAAGGAGGGAGGGAGGGAGAGGAGGAAGAAGGGAGGAAGGGAGGAAGGGGAGGAGGGAGGGAGATGATACAGCTTTCCCTCAAATGGTAACAAAAATATAAATCTATAAAGCACTCAAATCTAGGTGAAAGGCATTTGTAATTATGTAATCATAATGTCTCCCCACTCATCCTATTCTTTAAAAATGGGCAACTTCTACTAATGATCATGAAGCCAGGCTCTGGAATCAGGCTGTCTGGGCCTAAATCCATCTGCATCACAGTCACCCTGTAACTTTGGCCAGGTTGCTTAGTCACTCGGTAGCTCAGTTTCCACATTTGTAGGACAGAAATAATAAAGTCTCCTACTCCATGTGGTTACTGTGAATATGAGTTAGTACATAAACAGTGCTGAGAGCAATGCTTAAAACATGGCAAGCTCCTAATGAACTTATGGAGGAAAATGCCCTAAGGCAGCAGTTCTCAACCTGTGGGTTGCGACCCCTTTCTAACAGTGAAAATACACTGTGGCACTAGGAGGTTGAGAACCACTCTTCTAAGGGAAAGACACACATACACACACATACTTACTCCAGGATTATTTATTGATTTAATGAAGTAGGATACCGGACTCCTGACTGGTTATCAAAAAGCATTAGTAATACTTTTGTTGTTTTTTATTTTAAACTTCAGAGGCTAAAAAGTTCTACTACTTGACTCTCTGGCCTCCACTGCTGTGATGCCATGTAACACTACGATGGCCAACGAGGGAATGAAAATGAGAGCAGGTCAGAGTCCCTGGGACATTAGGAGTAGTTTTGTTTTGAGTATTTGGATTTTTTTTTTTCATCTTCTTCTTACATCCTTCTGTCTAGATTGCATACCTGAGGTCAAATGAAGCATAACTCACCTAAGGCAAGAAGCTCGAAGACAAAGAATTATAAGGATGAATGAACGAAAAATAGGGACAATCTGAGTCTCATATGGCCCCATGGAGCTACTGCACTAACGCCACGCTATCCATATGAAGATTTCATGTAGTGTGAGACAAGTTTACACTTTTTTACGCAGCCATTCTGGCTTCCATTATTTCTCCAAATACATTCTTAGCCAATACAGATAGAAATCAAAATAAAAATTTTAACAGATTTTTAAAAATGTAAGGCTTTTATTTTAAATTCCATTTTTACAATGTGTACTTGAGATTTTCAAAGAATATTCAGAAAAAGAATGATAAGCATCTCTGATCCTGCTGGCCCTTCTGTATTTTAAGATACATTATGAATCAAAAACAACTAAATTAGTATATCATTGAGTGACAAATAAATAATAGATCAAGGGAGAATATTAACATCAATAAACACTGAAAGGATAACACATAATAAATCTGGCATGACCAAATGATGGAGAAGGAAAGATGTTCTCAGCATTTCTCTCAATACTTTTTTAAAAAATTCGTTAATTAGAAAAAAGAGGGGGGCAACCCCTCAGTAGGTAGGGTGCCGGCCCCATATACCGAGGGTGGCAGGATCAAACCCGGCCCCAGCCAAACTGTGACAAAAAATAGGTGGACATTGTGGCAGGTGCCTGTAGTTCCAGCTACTCAGGAGGCTGATCACCTAAGCCCAAGAGTTGGAGGTTGCTGTGAGCTGTGATGCTACAGCACTCTACTCATGGCAACAAAGTGAAACTCTCTCTCTCTCTAAAAAAAAGGGGGGGATCTATTTACAAATATTCTTATGTAAAGCTGTACAGACTAATTCTTATGATAGGCTATGCCTAAAGAGAGAAACAAATGCACCCTGTTCTGTGCTGTTACTGCACACTTGGCTCTAGAATTTTTCACCATATATTAGAAGTGATGTCTTGCTTGTCATTTGTCACCAGTTTCTAAAGCTGTAACTGTGTGCTCAATAAATGCACAATAAGTAATTAAATGCTTATTTTTAGGTGATTCTGGTGGTACTAAATTTATATGAGTAAAAGAGACCTACACTTAAAAACTGAAGTACTGGTAGTAGAGAAATGATGATATAACCTCCCCCAAACGATAATATAATATGTTATATATGTCTAAAGGCAGATCCAAACAAAATATTCTGTGAAGTTACAGTATTTATTTATGTAGGGATCAATACACCATAAACCGAAATTAGAAATTGTCTAACGATGCTTTACTCAACAGATGGAACTATGTGGTTGTAACATATTTCCTAGATACATAATTAGGAAGTTTTCTCTATCTGGAGTATCCTATGTCATATAATCATTTTATATAAACTATGCCTTTATTTGTATGGTGCTTCATAATTTACAAAACATTTTCAAAAAAGTGGTTTTATTTAAACTTCACAACTTTTGAGTAGTTCATTCCATTTCATAATTGAGAAAAACCAAGACATATGACGAGTAAATGACCCACCCAGAACACTAATCAAAGTCTTTGAACTCTATCTCACATTATTTCCATTTCAACATGCTACTTGCATTTCACAATACAGAAAACGTACCAGTTCCACATTTTTCAAATATGAAATAATTCATCATAATCCTCAAACATCCTATTTGAAAACTCATCAAAAAATATATCCAGTATAAGCATTTTTAAGTGAATGAAATATTCTGATTATCTCAAATGTTTTATTTCTTGAGACTGAATTTACTCGGTGTTCAATTCTCCTTAGGAGAGATATTTATAGAGTAAAACTACCTTTCCAGACTGCTGGTTTCTTTCCAAACAAAATTTCTTTTTACTTTTTTTTTTCTTCTGGCACAAGTTTCTGCATGTAACAGCAGGAATACAAATTATGTCCAAAGCACTTACGTAGTTGGCAGAAGTATTTTCTCTTCTGCTATAAATTTATCAAACACTTTTCAAAACAGTAAATCCCTGAAAACAAGGGCTGAATTCCAAATAGGATCATCATAGTTATGCCATTTACAATGTTTTAGTTAAAAGAATCTTCAATTATCCATTGTAAAGATCCTAAGTTTGAGAGCAATAACAATTTGCTATGGGTCTGAACTGGCAGACTAATTTTCAGCCTCAGTAACTCTATTTTTTTCCTTAAAACTTTAGGCCAATTTTTCACTATGGGAAATGCATTCCTAATTAGTGACCAGTTCTTGCATGGGTCTTTTCACTCAACCTAGGAATATGCCTGCCACTGCTGAGAGTAGCATCATCATCAACTCAGGAGCATAATGGGGCAGATGGAGGAGAAAGGAAGAGCTTTGAGATGTCAGAAGACAAAATTAAGTGCATAAGACATCATTTATAATGTCCCTATGTGTGCAAATTCAATTAGAGGTAAAATATTGATTAGGTAGTTGATGTCACAGATAATACATTATGGAAAAGCAATTAAACATTTTCAATTTTTCATTTTTTAAATATTCACAGCGTCAGAGCAGAATTAAAGATGAATTAGTTAGGAATTAAACGGTGTTGATGAGTATGAACAAACAACCAAATGAGTCTTCTTTTTTTTTTAATTATCAAGTATTCAGCAAGCATTTATTAGGTGGCTAATATTTGCTAGGTACTCTTTCAGGAAAAGTGGATAGAGAGATTAATACAAAGAGTAAGACATAATTTATACCCTCAATGTGCTAATAATTAGACATTTGTCCTCTGAAACACCTAGCACCACCATGGAAATTCACTCATGTATTTATCCAAAGTTATCAAGATGTAACTGCTGAGTATATTGAGGCCATTCCAGTTGCTATATCTCTCTGGACCCAATCAACACAGAAAGCCTATCAGTACAGTAGTACACGTGGCCGCCATCAAAGTATGGATTCATTAAGACACCCCCCCCCACTCCGAATAGCTGACCTTTGACCTTTACTTCTTAACTGTGCCAGAAAATATTAACTAGATGAAAAATCAGAGAAAGGTATTTAGACTCTTAACTATTTATTAGATGAAGAGATGAAGATGCCCTGAGGGTTCAAACCTTAAGTCTGAATAATTTTTACTAAAACGTTGAAATACACAGGAGGTAGGGATGTCATGGAAAGTTTCAAGGCATGAATACAAAGGTAAAAGAGAAGCTAAGAAATGCACATAGGGAAGGTGGCGTTTACTTCTTGGGGCCCAAAATAAAGAAGGCTAGCAGCTGGTGACAGCTCCAGGAAAAGAGTCAAATCAGATATGGAACAAAGAGCAGTATAGTCAGGGACCACAGACAAGAAAGTGTTTACAGTGTATAAAAGACATAAAAGAATGCAGTCTCCAAGGGTAAGGGGGAAAAAAACTGTACAGAAAATATAAACACAAATATAAGGTTTTTCATAGCCAAATTTTATGGAAGAGTACAAATTAACCAGTTAATAGCAAAATGTTCTTCTGTAGAGAAAGGAAATACATTTTACTGGCAGACACAGGCATCAATCTATATTTTATGTAGCAAGAATAATTTGAATAACCTAGAGAATTAAATTATTTGCTAAAATTTCTGATTTCAAAAAATATACAAAAGCATTCCACTTTGAAACAGAAAATTACATTTTGGAATAAAATATAATTTTATTCATTTAAGCCCAGAGGAGGAAAAAAAAATAGGTCTTAAAAGAAAGCAACAAAAATAAGAAGTTGGTTTCTAGGCAACCAAAACAAATCACCTGAAGTCATTACACGCACAACCAACAGTTCCCAGTACAGTGCCTGACACATTTATTGATCAGTGAATTAGTCAAAAAGTAACTTCCTAGGCCCTCGTTCTATAGCCACTTTATCTTTATTTCAAATACTTTTCCAGCTTTGCCATCTGTTTTCTCAGCCCACAAGAGATTACAGATGGAGATAAGCAACCTGATAAGAATAAGTAATAGCTGGCCTTCAAAACCTAAAGAAAAAGATAAAAAATAAAATGCAGAAAACCTTAAGAAAACTCAAAATCAGTCACTTAATGTTGTAATATGTCCCTGCAATAGATCTGGAGAAAATGGTACGCAGGACAGACAGTATTATCAATGCTCACAGTCAAAGCCTGTTTTTATTCATCCATTCTCTTCAATAAATATTTCTTGATCATCTACCTAGTGTTATTCAACCTTTTTATTATTTTTACCTCCCACTCAACCTTTTTATACTTTTCTTTCTAAGTATTCCTCACCCTTTCATTGTGGTATTACCATAAATTTGCATTACCACAGACATACTGTTTCTCTTTTTAGTCACTGTGGCCCTTTGGAAGGTCTCAAACATTTATAATATCAATGATTTTTTTTTTTTTTAATTGAGACAGAGTCTCACTATGTTACCCTCAGTAGAGTGCTTTGGCATCACAGCTCACAGCAACCTCAAACTCTTGGGCTTAAGTGATTCTCTTGCCATAGGCACCTTCCACAATGCTCTGTTATTTTTTTCTTGTAGTTGCCATTGTTGTTTGGCAGACTCTGGCCAAAGTTCAAACCCACCAGCCCTGGTGTATGTGGCTGGTACCCTAGCCGCTGACCTACAGGCACTGAGCCATATCTATGATTTTTTTTTTTCATCATCTCAAGAACAAAGGCTCCTTGAAGACAATATTGTCCCCATTGAAAATGCATGTTCTGGGGCGGCACCTGTGGCTCAGTGAGTAGGGTGCCAGCTCCACATACTGAGGGTGGTAGATTCAAACGGGCCCTGGCCAAACTGAAAAAAAAAAAAAAAAATGCATGTTCTTCTACCTTGAGCCAGGCACCATTAGGTACTGAGATAGTTAATGGTGAGCAAATCAGTCTTTGCCCCTGTGGAATTTACTGTCTAGGAAGGGAGAAAACTAACATAAACTTGATATAGTGCAAACACTAGGGTACTGTACTGAGCCCACAATACTGAAAATCACCACCAGGCAGGAAGATAAAAAGCACTTCCTGATAAAGTGACACTCAGAGAGAGATCCAAAGTATAAGCAGTGTTATCTAGCAAAGAAGGAAAGGAAGGACACTCAGGTAGAGAGAACACCACGTACAATATGTTCTCCAATGCCTCTTCTGTGGCAAGAGGGAGCATGGTGAGAGAGCCTTAAGAGGACCTGCATGGGCAGAACAGTGAGAGTATCAGAGCGCTCTGTACAGAGGCCAGAGGCCACAGCTCACAGTAGGATTATATCTCTATTCTAAGAGCAAGGTGAAAAACATAAATGGCTTTAAGCAGAAACAGAATCTGAGACCTGATAACAATAACCACATACATACAAAATGAATTATGTTCAAAGTATTCTGCCTTTGAATGTCTAAAATTATGGCAGCTATCAAATTTTCAATACTTTCTATTAAATTGGCTATTTAAAAAAAAATCAGTTCTTCTGAAGTAGACTTCGGTTTATCTAGAAAATTAAATTGTTAAGAGTTAATTCTCAATTTAATTATTCCATATTATATTCATAAATTATATAGCACCATTATGCAGCCCATAAATCTATATAGTTATAAATTATCAATTTATAAATAAAAAATCAAGCCAGGATAAACAGGTATTTTTCTACTTAAAATTAAGCCAACTTATTGGCTTAATGAGAGAATGAATGATGAATTATGTGACAGATGATTATTATATCTAGAGCATGACAAGTTGACTGGTTACAAAGTAACTGATAGAGCATAAATGCTGATAAGAGGCATGAGGTATGTCATCCTGAAAGCCTATCAGAGCTTCTCTCCCCCACAACACACAATGTCATATGAATTTACATGGACAGAACTGTAGTATTATCTTCTTCTTTACCTTTAAACATCTTGCCTTTTTTCCCCATTCATGTTAAGAAATCTCTATTAGAAACCAGACAATTTTAAGACATGACTTTGGTAGTCACTCAATCTCCATTCTTTGGGAGAATTAAAACAGGAGGTGAAGCCTAAAGAACTCAGAAATTTGTTTAAAGTTAAGGTCAAATTCTAAATGATTTTGATTACTCTCCCCAGTATGTTTGTGTTTGTGCATGTGTGTGTGCTCATAAAATTGAATATTAGGTTAGAAAAGTAAAAAAAAAAAAAAAAAAAAAATCAGGCCTTTCTATTTTCTTTCATTTTATGTTTTCACATAGTATGATAGTAAAAAACCCACAGCTGTTGTTA
The DNA here is from genome assembly GCA_963574575.1 of Galagoides demidoff. Taxonomy (NCBI): domain Eukaryota; kingdom Metazoa; phylum Chordata; class Mammalia; order Primates; family Galagidae; genus Galagoides; species Galagoides demidoff. The sequence continues at coordinate 42,366 of CAUYQV010029656.1, read as the reverse complement.
ACAGCGCACTGCTCCCCAGCTAATGCTCTCAAACTAACCAGAATGTGTAGAATGGGAAAGAAAAGGCAGGGAAGCCCAAATGTTTGTTTTTTAGACCATGTGAGAAAAACCTCACCTTGCTCAAACCTAGCTGTTCAACACTTTGTAACACACCACACAACCTTTAACATTAGTTTCTGTAGTTACTTTTATTTTCCAAATGAGGTGAAGTTATATTAAGTGATCAACAACTTTCCACAACCCTGCTGAAGATGGCAGAAATACTGCCCTATGTCATTCAGGAAAACAAGAATGGGCTCCCCTACGGAGAGAGGCCCTGGGCCAACTCCAGGGCCTTTGGAAACTCTCCAGTGGGTGAGAAGCCAGATCAGAACATACTTACCAAGAGTATTCACAAAAGGTCAGTCAAGATGGGGCCTCAAAAGACACCAGAAATGACTCTGGGATGGGCTCAGGGAGGCATGTCCAGCTGAAGAGTTGAAAGGCCTGGCATGAGTCAGACTGTGGGCCATGCCAGTCATCGCGAGCCCACACCAGAACATCTCCACTCAGACATTCTGGCACTCCCTAGAGCTGCACACTGAGTCAGAGGATGTGGCAAATCATCCAGCAATTATCATTCTGGCATTTCACAAGGTAAAAATCATCGGGTTGCTTTTGTTCTATTTTGTGAAGGCCAAACTGGCAAACAATAGAACAAAAGACGGCCGGAAAACTTTTTTTTCTGTATTTCTTCCTCAGTTCCATTTTTGAAGTCAATTAGAAATTTGTGGGGTGGCATAGAGTGCAAATCAAAGAAAAAAAGTGTGTGCAAGGCTCTGGACAACTCGGACTTTTGCTTAATGATCTGGATGCTGACAACGTTCTAGTTCTTTTCTGAGGAGTGTCCTCCCCTCTCAGTGAAGGCCCTCCATGCTTTCTCTCTCTATAAGAAGCACACAGCTCAGTAGTGGGACTGTGGCCCAGAGAGGAAGGCAGGAGGGCAGTCTGGGCAGGCAAAAGCAAGCCTGTTACAGGTTTACTGCCCCTGCTGGCTGCCTCATTCAAGCACATCCTGCAACACACACATTACTCCAAAAGCACCAGTCCTCAAGAGCTAAATGGCCCCCAACTGCTCCCATTCGCACCCTAGCACTCCTCAAAACCACAATTACAAATACAATTCATAATACTATATATAGCAAACAATGTGGCCTGAAATTATTTTTTAAAAATGGTCCCCTCTTGGAAGGAGGTTGTTCCCAAACTATATATATATAAATATTTCCATATATAATATTTTCATATTACATATCAGTATGTGATATATATCATAATATATACTGTGTATAAGTAAAATTTACCTAGGAAATATTTTTATTTCATAATCTATAAACCACTGCTTTTTCTTGGAGAATTCATAATTTTGTATACCGGAATTCAAGACCAGAGATCTCCACAGTAGCATTCACGTTGTCATGCTTTATTTTGCCCCCTAACAGAAAAATTACTCATATATCTCTGCTTTAAGAAGAGCTATTTTCAATGACATTTAGACTAAAATTAGCAAAAAGTCAGACTTCTATCTTTATCCAATAAAATCTGATGCAGACAAAATTTTATGGCTTTAACTGACTGAAGGAACCTACTCTCAATCCCTCAATAGAGTAGACTTTATTGATTGATTTTACCTCACTATATTTTAATTTTCATGTTAGAACTACGTTATCATGTCATGGTGAACAAATGAGCAAAACTCTCCAGTATTGTTTTACATTTGGAAAACAACAACAAAAAAGAAATAGAATTAATAATCTTAATGTGTTTTGAAAGCTAAGAGTTGCCTTCTTCGTTGCCATGGATATGGGCATGCTGTTTATAATAATGATCTTTTCAAAGAAATCGAAGTTCATAAAAATCACCAATTATAAAGTAGTACTTCTATTGCAGTATCCCATTAAATTTATAAAATGTATGTGGCCTCAATATTTCACCTTCCATGGAGAATTTAGTAGCAGTTTTTTCCTACAATGTGTTTTTCAAATGTCATTTTAAAATGATTAATATTTTAGTGTATTTTTGAACAAAATACAGATTTCCGTTCATTACAGTTCTGTTGAAGAAAACATAATTATTTAATAGTGCAAAATATGTTTGTATTTTTACACATATTGTGGTCATGGAAAAAGGTTAAAAATCTGTCAATAAAAAAGCTAATTGTAGCTAACATTTTTGAGTGCTTACTATGTGTCAAGCCTTCTTTGGGGAGACATATGTATTAACTAATTTGTATTTTGCGATGGAAATTTACTTGGTGGCTTTAAAAGAGAGTGAAATAAGTAAATCACACCTTGACTATACGAAAAAACAAGGTTTATTAATCAAATATCCTGCCTAGAGAAAGAGAAGAAAAAGCAAAAGAAAGGAATTCCTGAGATGCTTTTCACTAGGTTAATGTTTTTATTTCATCTTACTACCTATTTTACTGGATTTTTTGAATGCAGAAGAAGAATGGCTAACAATTATGAAGCATTTTTTAGATCAGAATGCTATGATGCTGTATTATTTGCATGCTATGCTATGCTGTATTATTTATATATCTTAACATTTTTCAATCCATGCAACACCCCTTTCAAATTTTCATTTACAGATTAAAAACATTAGTGCTAAGGACAATAAGTAATCTATCCTAAGATATACAACCATGAATAATAGAATTAGGATTGCACCCAGATTGTTCTTTTGTTCTACTCCAGAACTGCAGTCTCTAAATCATGAGCATTTTTTATCATTACCTAATTGAGCTATATAGTCTTTTACAGATATCTTCAGGGATAGTTTATACACTGTCATGCATCTTTATATGTGTATATATCTTAAATCACATAAAATTCAGTGTGTAAAACTTATGTGTGCACTTGTATACATACACACATATATACATATATATGTATGAATTTTTTCACCCTCCTACCCCCACAATAAGTCTTGGAGAATAGAAGAAGGCATAATGGAAGTGGCCCCACATAGATATAATAGTCTAATATTTACATCTTTAAGTGCTACGTAAATAAAAGAAATAAGCTTACATCTCCCTAGGCCTAAGAAATTCCTTAAAACTTAAAAATAAGACTAGTGAAGTTTTTTGTCCCCAATAAGGTATTTAAATTATAATATCTTTTTTTATTTTTTTTTTTTACCATTAACAAGCCAGCTGTGTATACCTATACCTCTCCCAAAGGGTATCCAATTCTTACATTTGTGTTCTAACATCTTTGAGTCAAAGTGTACTGGCCATAGAAAAGCCATCTATTTATTTGCCTTCGTGTTGGTTGTAAACAGTAGTAGCATCTCTGTAATACAATCTCACAATTCTACTCACTCAAAACTACATATTGAGCACCTATGATGTGGCAGCAGCGTGCAAGTTACTATGGATGCAAAGATTAATAAGATGTGGCTCCCACCTTCCATCGCTCAGTGGTGTGGAATTTAGCAAGCAGCTATGTAGACATCAACTATAATGTACTGTGTTAAGTGTTTTCGAAATGTATCCACAAAAGAGTATGGGAACTCAGAGGAGGTAGTGACTATAGAAATCTGAATGTCTCATAGAACAGTGCTATTCCATTATTCAGCATCGGTAAAGGAGTTTCCAATCAAGTGGGAGGCTGAGCCGGGATCTTTGGTAAAAGGGAACATGTGCAAAGGTGTGTCCAGGGAGAGTGGCAAGGAAGCAGGAAAGCAGCAGGTGATGTGGTGGAGAGAACAGTGGGGTCGGACCATGAAAGGGTTCGATTTTGTTCTTGAAGCCAGTAGTCTCAAAAATCTTTTACTGTGTCCCTCAATTAGCATGACCCCTCCAGTGTATATGTATACTTATTTATGGCTACGTGAACATATATGCACATTAGAAAACACACTAAAAATACAAGATAAAAAAATAAGATCAAATAGAAGTGAAAGATCTCCTTCTCCTACCTAAGGGATCAGTCTATGCCCCACTTTAGAAGCTCCTTGAGGCAATGACAATCTAGAACAGATCTGAAAACAAGGCAATGCTGCACTCAGCTTGGCTTTTCAAAGAGACTAACTCAGGGCGAAGTGAGGAGAATGGATTGAAAGAGTAAACCTGGTAGCAGAGAGATCAGGTGGAGCCCAGAGCGATTGTCCAGGAGATGGTGAGAGCCCAGGTTAAACCCTCAGCAGGGAACAGAGATCGTGGCTGATTAGACAGGGCAGGTGAAGAAGTGTGAATGCCAGGACCACACCCAGAGCCTCTCCCTCTGCCATGGCTACTCAGAACCGCACATCCACAGTTCCGAGGGGAACTCTTCTTTTGCAAAGAGAAATAAAATAAGGAAAAGTAAAGAGCAGCATATACACACAATTGAGAGTTCTATTCAGGTTATGAATGAGTGAGTGTTGACAATATTATTCTCCCTATTTCTGTTTTTGAAATATTTAAAATTAAAAATATAGCTTACGTACGTATATTTTAAAATCAACTTCATTAACTAATGGAGAATTTTGATACTTATAAAACATTAAATTCTCATTACAGAAACTAAGCGGTTTTGTTAAATTCAGTGAAATTTTGACATGTGAGAATTTCTTACCTTAAAATGACTAAACATTTCATACATCTGCAGATAGGTGCAAAACTGCCATCAACTCCCCTCTTCTGTTACAAAATTAATGAGTGTTCAGCGAAGCCATAACAAAGAATTTTCCTCTAGGCATGTTATAGAATAAAAGCATTTCTAGTTCTAGTATGAAGGTGAAGTCTTGCTTGAGATGCCATGATTTAAAATATGCACATTTTTGAAGATGACAAATGCTGCACAAAAGAATTCTTTTGATTTCCCTCATATTGAAAGCCCCGTCCTCTCTTATCTATTCCTCAATTAATGAACGTTTTCCTAAGGGAGGCTTAAGGAACAGTTAATGATTAAATTCAGAGAAGTCTCCTCATTCCATCTGCCTACTTAAGGACACTGAGCTGCAATGCATTCTGAACATCACCGAAGTCCTGTCAGTGCTACTGTACCTTCTTCAGAAAAGATGGTTTTACCCACAACTGATACCTCAAGTGACCTCCGGAGTAACAGAGCTGCTTTCCCAATGTAAGTTTTCCTATTATATAATAATGCCGGGCTCGGAATTTCCGTCTCTGATTCACGATCTACTCATTCCAGTTCAACTCTAAGAAAAAGGCAGTTTTAGTAAGTGGAGACAGGAGCTTCTTGAAAGGGCACAGAGCCACGTAATCATGAAATAATCACTGATACACTCGGGTTTGTTCACGGTGCTCCTTATGATAAAAATTGAAGACTTTCATTTCCCCCTCTCTTTTCGAAAGCTCCCATTTGCTACAGTCTATACCTTTCACTCAAATAACTCAGATTTATGTCCTCCATCTTTGCAAATAAAAATAATCTAAATGTTAAAATATTTAAAAACTAAATACATTTCTATCTAGCATCAAAAGTCCTATTTAAGAATTTTATTCTCACATTTAGAGAACTTCACATTTAGAAGTTTCAAATGTTAAAAAAAATTAATGAAATAGATTAAAAGTATTCATGGACTCATAGCCTAACAAGTGACATTGGAAAAAATTGCGAATAGGTGGACATCTTTTGTTTTGTAGATTCATGAATAAAAAGAATGTGCATCAAATCTAATAAAAATATACTTTATAACATGGACCTAATTATATGTATATTTTCTTTTATAATTTTTATTTTTCCAAAGTATATCTGCTTCTAAATAAATTCACTCTACATGACTTTTAAACATGCCAATTACGCCAGAAAAAGAAATGGATACTTTGATTAAAATGCCATCATGTCACATTTCATCATATTTAAAATTGCATGCAGAGAAGGACAGCCTTGAACAGTCGAGGTTACCAAGAAAAATGACATCGTGGTTACTGGTTTGTGAAGAAAGCTCCATCACCCTTTCTAGCTCATCATTCTTTGTAATTGATGATACCACCATATTAAAGAGATCGACCATCAACTGTGGAATCTTGGACAAAACGTAACTCTTTCAACTTCAGTTTTCTGCTATGCAAAAAGAAAGTCTATCTATCGTATCTGGCTATTACGACCCTCACTATTATTGAAATGATCGCAGTGATCAGGGTGTTTTATAATTCTTCATGTAAATCACATAATTAATGCAAATATTCAGGAGGAAGGCAGCAGGAACATGAGATCCATCCTTGCTGGAACCCAGATGGTTGTTACTCAGCCTTGTGCCTCCCATTTTTCAGAACAGGCAGAGCACTTGTCTAAATTCTCCAACCTAACAGCAATGTACATCCTGCAAGTCTGCACGAATTGCAACCAAACCAAAAACAGGTGGGGGCTAAAAGGGAACTGATAGCCACATATTCCAGTCTGGAATGTGGAGGTAAGGAGAAATAAACTCTGCAAAGATAGTTTTTTTTCTTTTTTTTAATAAACTCATCTATTCAGAGAGCCAGAAAGTGAGGTCAGTCAAAATTCTATTTCAGTTTAGAAAAGCTGAAGTGGGGGAAAAGCCTGTGAGTAGAGCTGTTAATAGTTTAGTGTCCTCCTAATCAGACGATTGAGTGAAGGTGATCCTAAAGGTTCAAAAGAATAATATATTTCTGCTAAATGATCTATTTTGTATTCAAAATAATTTTTTTGAAACTATACATGGTCTTTATGTAATAGAAGTTCTCACTCATTTGCTTAAATAAAAGGCTATTAAGTACCTTGAGCATGCCAGGCATCTTCACCTCACAGGGCAGGGTTTCCTCAATCCTTGGCATACATTAGAATCACCTGAGAAGTCTGATACTGATGCTGGGGCCACACCTGCTAGACCATAGTGATCAATGCTGTCCAGGTGATTCCAATGTGGATCCAGGCTGAGAACCCTGGGGCTAGCAGTGGGGGCTGCAACTGTGAACATTTGGACACAATCCCAGCTGTCATGGCACCATAGTTTTTGAGGTAAGAATTAGTTCATGTGCTATGAAATAGTATAATTTTAGGAGAACGCGAGCCACGATGAAAGCACAGGAGCTTGCTGTACTTGAGAGGGAAAGGAAGACCAAGGGTGGGACTCTTGGTGGTGGTTTGCAAGACTTGAAGAAACAGGCTTGCAAAGAGCTAGGAACAGAGTTTCATAGAAGGAAGAAATAACTCGTATATGGCTTTTAAGGTGACATCTTCAAGGAGTTGAAATAAAGTAAGGAGGCCAGTGAGCATGGGGTGAAAGATGTGGCAGAAATGAAAGAGGAAAGTCAGGCACAGATCAGAAAGGCTCCTAGGGGAGGCGATGAGGGAATTCAAAGAAATGTCATGATCTAGTACTCAGAGTTATACAAACCATTCTGATTTTGCATGGAAAGCAGACCAGGTGGGCAAGAGGAAAATTAGAGGATGTAAGTGGACTAAACCAGAGATAACGCACCTTGAACAAGAATATAAAGTGGAGAGCTGGATGTGCTCAGTGCACTGGAAACTGGTGATAACTGACAGAGCTGGGTAATGAAGTTTACTCTGCTATTCTCTCTGTTTTTGTACATGTTAAAAATTTCGATAATAAAAAGTTGCCTAAATGTATAAGTGCACTGGGAAAAGGTATTTTTTTCTTCTCTTTTTTTTTTTTTTTTTTGAGACAGAGTCTCACTTTGTCACCCTTGGTTGAGTGGTATGACATCATAGCTCACAGCAACCTCAAAATCTTGGGCTCAAGTGATCCTCTTGCCCTCAGTTTTTCATTTTTAGTTGAGACAGGGTCTCATTCTTGTTCCGGCTGGTCTCAAACTCATGAGCGCAAGCAATCCACCCGCCTCAGCCTCCCAAAGCTCCCAAAGTGCTAGGATTACAGTCGTGAGCCACAACGCCCAGCTAGGGGGGTAAAAATTTTTAATAGGAGAATTTCATATACTTTCTAGTTTTATAAAGGGATCAGAAAGGCTTTCACAGGTATGTGAGGAGCTAAGTAATTTTCACATTATCTTAGACCTACTTTAGCAGATGGAATAATAAAAACTGAATGAAATAATGTAAAGTTGCATCTAATAGATTTTTGCTTGTTTGCTTTGGAGCCTGAACTCAAAGACCTCACCGCATGGCATTTGCTATAGGCTGGTTCGACTTTGTCCTACACTTTCCCCTTTAACAGTGTTCCTGTGTTTGCTGCCTCCCAGTCTCAGCAGATGTGTCTCTTGTGCTACATTCTTGCAAGGTTGATTATTAAAATCATTTAAGACTCTTCCTAAAACTTGATGGAGAGATTCCCTGGAGATCATCTGGCTGCGAGCTTGTCTCCTGTCAGATCAGAACTGTGGTGCAGCTCTCACGCCAGGAGGTCTCGGTTCTGTTGTCTGGATGTCCTGGACACTTTGGTTCCACTGGAACTTGTCCTAACTGAAGACATTTTGGGGTGCCACCTCATTCTTTTGCCTGAAGTCCCACTTGTGACTAAATTAAAAACATAATTCGTTATACACTACACTGGACACTTTTGATGGGTTCTTCAAGATTGGTACATAAAACCTGCTGGATTCAAAATCCACAAAAGCACATTTTGAGTTCTTTGCCCAGTTGAGTCATTCTCTCTCTGCTGCGCAGGAGAAAGACACAGTTAACTCTCTTTGCTGGTGATCTGCCCTTGGTCCAAGCTAGTGGGTACGTATTCAGATGCCAAATGCTGATAAAGTATTCCCTAGTTCCTTTTCTACTTTATTTATTTTAAAGGCACCTTGAAATTTGTAGAAATAGCAACTTGAAGATTGAGGGCATTTACCAATAGTAATTTGGATTTGTGGGACGAGTGAGGGTTGTACAATGATTGGTTCTATTACCCTCTAGAACTTTGCATGGCTAACTGTTTATACAGTTGGACACTCTGCTGGGAGCATTACTAATTTTTTTTTTTCTTTGAACAAAAGCAGGGGAGCATAGTGTAACAGATTGGCCATTTTCCTGAGGGAGAACGATGATTGATGCTCTTCTGCATCTGTTAGACTCATATCAAATGACCCAAATCACTCAATTATTAAATCAGGAAAGATTACTAAACTTTCCCATAGCTGACAGTATCTGTCTATCATTTTCTTCATTATCATCTTCCATCCAGACATGTGAATATTCCTGGGTCAACTATAGTAAAAGTCAGTACCAATAGATGTGTTTGCCTTTATTAACTTACACAGTTAGGGAACTGTCTACAACTCATTATGCAATTGAGGAAATATACATAAAAATGAACATATCATTTTAGTAGGTAGAAAACCCAATTATTTTTAAAATTTACTTCTTATTTTTATTCTGCATTTTTTAAATTTTCCACGACAGGCATGTGTTACTGTTATAGTAAAAATTGATTTTAAAATTTGTATTGTAATTGTAATTTTCTTTTATAAAATTTTATAAAATTTATATTCCCTATGTTTACAATTATGTAAAAACTAAGGAACTTCAACAAAAAGTTAATGGCATAAAAGCTATCTCTCGGATCCATATTTTATAGGTGATCTAAAGCACTTAGTAAATACAGAGTAAATGAATAAGTTTCCTTCATTATCCTAATTTTAAATAGTAATGAGTAAACATTGGATTATTTTTAAAAAAAACTGATTAAATGTAAACATTGGTCATTGACATTGGCCCAAAAGAACTAATTTCTCACCTTCCCCCAGAAAATGTTATTGATTACCACAATCTAAAATAACCAATAATATTATATCTATTTACTATATACAAGGATACCATCCAAATAATTGTATATAGGTGTTGGCCTTGCATTTGAAATCTGCTTGCATCTTTTATTCTGATCTATTTTTCTACGGGTTACATGTTTAGTATCCTATATTGTTTTAATTTTTTTTAAATTGTAGGCTGAGAAGTCCTACTGCCCTGGTTTCTTGCCTCAGTCTGCTTCTCTCTAGCTTTGCATTCAGGTATTTCCTCTCTATATTGTTTCTTTGACACTTGTCCCACTGGATTTCTATGAGGATTAAAAACTTTAAAAATCAGTTAAATCATTATCACAGTTTTCTGTATACAGAACTCATTCAATACGTGCAAATTACTTTCAAATAATATAGTGTCTGAAACATATTTCTATATTCACAAAATAGATGTTGAATTGCTCTGATGTTAAAGAACTGCAATTAATCTCAAATTTAAAACCAGAAACTAAAACCAAAATACTGGCTATTATTTAACACTGAGTACATATTGGAGGACACACTTGAGTGTGTTCTATAATGTGAAAGAACTGTTTTCACTGCCAAAATACGTAGGTTGTACATATTTCAAGATAGAAATGATTCTCTTGACTTTTGCCCGTATCTATGACAGAGTGCACGGAGGCACCAGCACTTCCCACAAAATTCTCTTCCTACCCATCTCTTCCACACCTTTACTTTCTGCATGTAAATTTTACTCTTAAAATCTATAGTAGGTGCCCTTTAAGCAGACTGTCAGAGGGAGGTTACCAATATCATGCATATTCAATAGCGCCAAAACATTATATTCTAGGCACATTTTGTAGTTTGGGCATTCCAGGAGTCTGCCTGTGTATTGGCTAAAAAGAAATCTACTCAATGTCTAATTTCTCTTTGATTCCTGCATGTCTCCACATTGTTGTAGGTTCCGGGTCCATAGTGCCATAATACGCACGTCAGAATATTCAGGAAATGAATCAACGTATACATTAATGAATTTTTCAAACTTTCCTTTAAAGAAGTTGAAATGGAATAGTTCAATTTTCACACATATATCTGTCAAACTTTCTCTGAAATAAAAAAACCAGGCCACACCATACCCCTAAATGGACAGTCAGTAATGGTGATGTTAATATGTAAAGAGAGATACAGGGAGATACGGAGCTTTCACATCCATAAATGAAGAAAATACGGTTAAAATTATTGGAAGACCTTTATTATTTACAGCTCACCACAAATTATATTTTATAAAATCATAAGTATTTTGTACAAGCAGCTGTCAGTGTATTTATTAAGTAACTCCAGGATCCAGGTGTTTGCATAGCAATGAAACGTGGGAGCCTCTCCATGTTTTAGTATTCATCACTCACTATTTTCTCACAATATGCAAACAGTAAAAGATAAAAAGGTCATATTCATAGGGTGATTATGTGTCTAAATATGTCTATATTTTATATGTCTATTTATATAGACTATCTAAAATATCTATATTTATTTCTTTTTTTAACCATCTAGTAAAAGGCACTGAAAAAAATATCAGTTTGTATAGAAATATCTATGCTCCACATTTTAAGCCTTTAGGGAGGAAAGACAACTGTGGTTTTAGTATAAGATTTACATACTTGTTTAATGGTCACCTTAAAGACATTTAATATCTTGTAAGCCCTCTAGATAAGCTTATTTAATAAGTTAATGTATTCTAATATTATATAGTCAAAACAGAGTTCAGGCAAACTATATTTGAACTGAGATTAACATAATCACATTCCTTTAATAGAAAGTCTTATCAGCTCCCTACAATTACCAAATTTTCTAATTTAACTGATAGTTGAACAACACAGAGGTCAATTATAAGAATTCCAAAGTATTGTGAAAACATTTTCACTTCATTATGTTACAATCTTGGAGGGGAAAAGTTATCATTCTCCCCTATGGATATTAAATGAGTTTTAGCTTAAATAGAGTTTATATCTAATAAGGATCAGTTTTTATTTTATGTGAGGTTTCAAAATAAAATACTCTTTCCTACTACTTAATATGTGTACTTGGAAAAGGAAAAGACTAGAGGTTAAAATAGGTATGCAAAGCAAGATTTGAGGGGGGGGCGGGGCAAAAATGCATGCTCAGAACTTTCCAAGCAGGTTAGAACCCAATGCGTCCAGAAACAATAAGAGATTTCCAGGGCTAGGATGCTCTGACCAAAGCCTTTGATTCACTTCTACTCCCGAGACAGAGAAAGAGGGGGAGCAGTAGTATTTCAGTTTCTGCTTCAGAAAATATCCAAAGGATAAAGCAACTGATTTTTAAGACTGAGGAAAACAAAGAGAAAAATAAAGATTAGTAAATAGACAAATGTAGTATTTACTTTGTCCAGAAAAATTACTTTTCATAAAAAGCCAGGATGTTTGGAGGAGTGTGTGTGAGTTTAGAGGGTGGAGTATAGGCCTTCTGTAAACCTGAACTTGAACCATTAGCACAGTTACAATTAAGGGCATGATCCTGGACAAGCCACTTAGCCTCTGAGCCTTCATGCCCTCAATATAAATGATGTTTCTCTAATACCTCCCATCTGGCTATCTGTAAAAATTAAAAGAGAGTTAAGCAAAAATACATACTATCCCTTCCAAGGCTTACATATTCTCTAGTTATAAATATTTTATAAAATACTAGAATAAACTCTGGTAAATTAATAAAAAGTGGTTATACTACAGAGCAAGCTCTTGTTTATATTTTATTTCTTTGCAATTTTACATATTTAAGCAATTAACCTTTATATTTAATTTATATGTTAAAATATTAATGAGATTTACATTGATTGTTATAGAGTGAAGCAGTGTTTACTCCTTAGTAAACAAGTTCACTATTTTTAATTACTATTACTTCAGATGGGTTGTTTATGCCTATACTAAATATTTTAGTTGAAGGGGCACTTTTTCTTCCTTTTAAGATTTTTAATTTTTAATTATTATGGGTATATAATAGTTATATATATTTACATTGAATGTTTTGATACAGGCATATAATGTGTATTAAACAGGGAAATTGGGATATCAATAACTTTAAGCATTTATCATTTTCTAGTGTTAGGAATATTCAATTCTACTCTTTTATTTATATTAAAGTACACCATTACTTATTATTGACTAAAATCACTTTGTTGTGCTGTCAAATAATGTTCATGCTATCAAATTATATTTCTGCACCCATTAACTACTCCCACTTTATCCACCCTTCCACATTACCTTTCCCATCCTCTGGGATGGGAAATAATTATTCTACTCTCTTGTCTTTGTGATACCAATCATTTTAATATTTAACTCCCACCTATGAGTGGAAACATGGGCAATTTGCCTTTCTGATCGTGGCTTATTTTGCTTAAAATAATGTTCTACAGTTCCATCCAGGTTGTTGCAAATGGCAGGATTTCACTCTTTCTGTGGCTCTATAATATTCCACTGTGTGTATGTACCACAATTTTTCTACCCATTCATCCACAGATGGACATTTACATTGATTCAAAATACTGGCTACTGTGAATAGTGCTGCAATAAATATGGGAGTGCAGATATCCTTTCAATATAACGAATTGCCCTCCTTTGGATATATACCTAGCAGTGGGATTGTTGGGTCACACGGTAGTTCTATTTTTATAAGATTTTTGAGGAAACTCCAAACTGTTTTCTAGAGTGGTTATGCTAGTTTACATTCCTACCAACAGTGTACAAAGGTTCCCCTTTCTCCACATCCTTACCAGCATCCATTATTGCCTGTCTTTTTGATAAAAACCATTATAACTGGGGTTAGATGATATCTCATTGTAATTTTGATTTGCATTGATTTCTTTGATGACTAGTGATGTTGAGCATGTTTTCATATACCTGTTGGCCATTTGTATGTTTTGAGAAATGTCTGTTCAGATCTTTTGCCCATTGTTAATTGGATTATTCTATTTTTTCCTGCTGAGTTGCTGAAGCTCTTTATGTATTCTGGTTATTAATCCCTTATCAAATGAGTAGTTTACAAATATTTTCTCCTATTTTGCTGGTTGACTTTACTTTATTATTTCCTTTGCTGTACAGAATCTTTTTTACTTGATATGATTCCATTTGTCCAATTTTGCTTTGGTTGCCTGTGCTTTGGGGGGTATTACTCAAGAAAGCATTGCCCAGCCCAGCGTTCTGAAGGGTTTCCCCAATGTTTCCTTTTTAGTACTTTCATATTTTCAGGTCCTAGATTTAAGTTTTTATGCCATTTTGTTTTTATTTTTGTATATGTCAAGAGATAAGGGTCTAGTTTCATTCTTCTGTATTTATTGAAAAGATTGTCCTTTCAAGGGGAATCATTTTCTGTGACCCTAGAATAATGTTAAAGAAGCCCTCCTTGTTCTTCAAAGGTATCTACAGCATATTTATATCATGGCTCATGCCTTTCTTTTTCACAAAGTCTTTTCTTTACCCTCCCTCTCAAGATTTCTTAGCAGAGCAACAGAACACTCACTATGTGCTTTTTTATGCCCCTCATCATTTCATAAGTTTTATTGTAGCTAATAATGTATATTTATCATTTCTTCACTCTAAACTAACATGAGAGGGAAGATGTTTTATTTATCATTAAATTTTCCTGTTGTCACAACAGAATATTTAACATAACATACTCAATAAACATTTGTAGAGTGACTGAATAATGCTTTTATATCATCTTGGACTTCTCTCTTCATAATAGTTAATTTATATTTTATTTATTAATTTAATATTAAAGAACTATGCCATACTGTATTGTAGCCATATGATATTATAATAACCTTTGAAAGAACTCAGAAAGAGCAATGTAATTTCAATATATAGTATTATATAGTGATAGGAAAAAAGGTATCCTTAATTTGAAACAGTCTAGTTGCTATAGTATTTCTTCACATATATATTCATATAACGAATAGTTTATGCACAAATATCTACTATGGGCTGGGAATTATAGTGGGGAATAAGGATAATTAAATAAAATGCATTATCAAAAGCTTAAAGAACTGTCAGGGAAAGAGATTTTCCAAATAAATATTCTATTTCAACATGTCTGAAATGTACTTTTACCACATTTAAATGTTGTTTTAAATATAAAATCATTTGTAAGTGCTTATAAAATATAAAATTATAAAATAGCCTAATACATTTCTCATTTTACTTTGTTATGATATTCTTTTTATTACAGTTTAACACAGTAAAATCAAAAAAGGGTAAATTTATGAACAAAGAACAAGATACCATGAATATGCTTTTTTATTTTAAAATTGAAGAATACAGCATACATACATATGGAGGTTCAGAATATTTTTTACTTTCTAATATTTTATTAAAATTAATAAACTATATACATTAAAATGTGTAGAATATGTAGAAAAATTAGAAAATTCAGCCACACTAACATAATAAATAAAGTCTACTGGACTTATATAATCTAGAGATTCAAATTTGTATAGTCTTAATTCATTTTCTGTATAATAATATGCAATTATTATATATGACAAGCTGTCCTATAGGTTTTTTCAGTAAAATGTATTTTTCATATTTTTCTATAAGTAAATATATTAAATATTACTCAGTTAATATATTAAATATTACTTATTTAATGTATCAAATAATTTACTTATGTTAAATAATTTAGTATATTAAATAAGTAATATGTAAGAAAATATATTAATATTTTAAATATTACTTGAATTTAATATTAGACTTATACAATCTAGAGATTCAAATTTGTATATTCTTAATTCATTTTATGTATGATTATATGCAATTATTACATATGACAAGCTGTCCTATAGGCCTTTTTCAGTAAAATGTATTTTTCATATTTTCCTATAAGTAAATATATTAAATATTTAATATATTAAATATTATTTATTTAATGTATTAAATAATTTACTTATTTAACATATTAAATAAGTAATATATAAGAAAATATATTAATATTTTCAACTTTACATAGAATTCCATCTTATTTATGTTTCATAATTTATTTAATTATTCTACTATTGCTGGAAATTTACATTATCTCCACATTTATTTTAATTAAAATGCAGACCTCAATCTACACATATCAAACAATTCAACTTTTTCTTGTAATGTCATGAGTTTGCTTCTTAGGAGGACTTCCAACATCCCTGGTGACACTTTGTGTGGGTATCATGGTGTAAGTCAAAGTTTATAACATTGCACTAAAGACAATGAAAACTATACAAGAACCACAAGAAATCACTTTTTATTGTGATAAACTATTTCCTGGAGAAACAAACTGCTCACATGGAGATGATGAGGACCATGAACCACGTTAAGCAGATACCTGCAAGACGTGAGCTCACCATAATAATAGGAGGTGGCTACAAAATTGTTACAGTAGTACAGTACTATCACAATTAATATTATGTACTTATGACTTAACACGGCATCTTTATATTTGTTTGTATTTCTCTTGACTGTAAATGGTGGAATGTACACTCTATAAGTTTTGTGTATGTCTAAGTTTTAATAAGTCTTAAACTTCTTATAAAAGATTAGTGAACATTTTATGGGAGTAAATGATAAAACAGACTAGTATCTACACATATTTTATGTATTCATGACATAACTTTTCTTAATTATTTTAGTATTTCTAGGCTATGCATTCATTTGTGACTTTTTTCACATTGACACAAATCTCCTAAAAATTCTCCAGTATATATATTTATAAAAAAGATTTCATGCATAAATGAACCTGTGCAATTCAAACCCATGTTTTGCAAATGTCAACTGTATATATGAAACTACTTGTGTAGGTAATTTATATTATCTATGTATTTCATTTCAAGAAGGTAAAAAGTAAATTATAAAACAGTTGTTACTTTAAGTGCAGATTGGGTCGAATAAAGTTCAGAACCACTACTCTAGGAGAAATGTCTCTTAAGCAAGATTATGCTTTCCACAGTGTCTAAAATAGGAGCAGATTGGCATTGAGTTAGAGTCTCATTAACATTTCCTTTTTTATATCAATTTTAACTGGGTAGAGACACTTTTATGCAAACCTCCAAGTTCTTTATTATGTTCTGAAACAATGACCTTATTACATAAAATTAACCATTTAAAATGTAAGGAGCTACTCTAATCTCTCATTATATAGATAGATAGATAGATAGATAAAATATAGATATGGATATCTATATATAAAAATAGATATAGATATATATTACTTTAACCTCTAAAGATATAATATGTAATTATATAGAGATACATGTATTTATGACTATGAGCTAGGCATAAATTATATTAAAAATATTTGAATGGAGTAAGGGTATATATTTCCAACGAATTATTAATATGTTTCTTTATTTGCCATTGCATATTTTGTCACAAATTTATTGGTATTTATAAAACCATTGTCTTAAAAATAGTCCCATGCTAAGTTGTGTAGGAGTAGAAACAAACAAAAGTAATTTCTTAAAATGAAGTTTCCACACTTGTAATTTTCCTATTCTCTTTCCTCTTTTCTACTCAGTATGTCTAACCTACTACATAAAAACAAACTCATACTTTATCTTCTTTATAGAATCATCTCTTAAACTGCCAGATGTAGTCCTTTTCTTTTCCTAGGCTCACAATTACACTTAATTGGTTCTATTATATCAATTAGCATGCAATATATAATTTTTTCTTTATATGCCTGTTTATAGAGAGTAACATTTCCCCACATTCCTAAGAACAGCCTAACAGTTCTACAGCAATGCTAACAAGTTAAAATTAGAACTTCTTTTAAACCTATTCAATCAATTATAATTGTACAGCCATGGTGACAAGTAACTCCCAGAACCAGTTTTAAACATGCTTTATCAATCAGTGACAGTTAACTTCAATAAACATACCTCTGAAAGCCAACCAATCAGTGAGAGAACTTACTTTTGAAAGTTGACCAATGAACAAACGTCTCACTCTAGTAACACATTTGGAAAATCTAATCAACAACTCAGTCTTTCCTGTGTAAACAGGCTTAGAATCCTAGGTCATTTCACTCCCACTGCTATAAGCCATTAATCACTGACTTACATCCTTTCTATGATAATTACCTCTGCTGTGCAACTAGAAGCATAAAACAACAAAAATTTATCTCACACAGTGCACAAAAGTTAGGAATCTTGGATTGGCTTCACTAGGTAGTTCAGGGGCAGGGTCTCTCATGAGATTACAGTCAAGCTCCCACTGGAGCTGCAGGCATCTGAAGGTCTGGCTAGGCTGACTCACGGGACAGTCTCAGTCCAGCAGCACACAGACTCTCAACAGGGCTGCTGGAGAGTCCTCATGATGTGGCAGCTAGCTTTCCTCAGAGTGAGTTATCCAACAGAGAGCTAGGCAGGAGCCAGAATGCATTTGTGACATGTTTTGATCTAGCCTCAGAAGATCTTTCCTGACCTACCCTCAGAAGTGGTCTGTATTCTACTGGTAACAGGCCAATCCTGATATGGTATAAGGGGGAAATACGCAAGAGTATGAATACCAGGAAGCAGGTCACTGGGCCATCCTGGAGACTCACTACCACTCCTCCCCAAACCCTATGTAAAATAAACAGTCTGATTTGCTCAGAGAGACTGTGCTAACAGTCAGCATAACTCCTCTTTACTTAAGTGGGCAGTAATTCAACTTTGTACTTTCATTTCAGATATTGAGTGTTGGTGACCCTTTGGCTATTTCTACATGTTTTCCGAGATTTCTTTTGAAGTTTCTCAATTTGTAGCATTCTATTTCACCTATGGACCAATTTGAGTGTTCATTCCACCTACTTGAGTAAAACTCTAATCGTGCTTTGGATCTGCTAGAATGTGAACACATCTAGGAAAGGGACTAAGTTAAAGTTTTCAATTTTTATTGCCAAGGATAAAATAGGCATTCAATTAATACTTGTTAAATAAATAGATGTGGAAGACATTTCCTATATGTAATCAGATATAAATGATATAAAACATATTGAGCTGCTTTCAAATCAGCTTTGTGTTTTTCATTTTGTAATAACTAATTCTACATAATAACCCAAAGAATGGGTTCAAAATTAAGCTGAGTTTTGACAAGAGTAATCAATGCTTAAATTCTAAATGGAAGAGGGCAAGACTAATCAGGGTAGCACATTTAAGAAGGCAAAATCAATTATCCACATATCATATAGTTATAAGAAAATATGACAAAATTAGATGAAAAATTATGGGTAGAAGCCAAATAAATGCTGGGATGTATATTTTTAAAAGCCTTTAAAAAGTATAAGAATATACACAGATCTAGTAGTAGCTAAGATTATATTCACAGTAAATCAGACATGTATTGGATTATCACATCTTATTCTGAGCCCTATCACTTAAAAAAAAATGAGAAAATTTAAAAAATGTTCAGAGGGAAGTGCCAAAAGACATCAAGGATTAGAAGGAAGGATTCTAAAGAATACTTAAAATAGCCCACTTTAGAAAAAAAGAGTCATAATAAGCTATGCATAGCCTTTACTTTGTGGATAGTGAAAAAGTTTCAACTGCAATAAAGGGGCTTATAAGAAAAGAAAGTCTTATTTTGCGAAGTAGAAAATTCTGAGGGATCCTCATCAAAAATCAGCCTTGACTGTCAAGGACAATTGCGTCATTGCTGGATTCTTGAAAGATGGGAGAGACTCTCCTTTACTTAATGTAAGTCCAGTCATGCCCAAAGGCAGTGGAACAAAATCAATGACATTAAAATATCTTGTGCTCTTTTACTGGAAAACAGCGATTGGGGCAAGAAATCAGGTTCTAGTATTAATTACATAATTTCAATAACCTTATGTTATAAGGGTAAATACAACGTATTATAGGAAGGGGTGGAAATTATATATGAGAATGAAGCATAAGAACTAGTGGTCTTTGCCCATTACTCAGATCTGAACTAATGAGAGTCTTTACCGTAATATGATAATATAATTTTGGTTAAAACAGACATTGGCATGAGAAAGTAATTTAATCATTCATTTGTATTCCCTAAACAGCTTCTTTGAAAGATATGGCTAGCCTATCCCTTCAAGGGATCGCTATTAGAATTCTAAGAATTATAGGGCTAACATGTTCCTTAATATAATCTATAATTTCCAGGTTGAAAATTAGGCAACATCATAAAAGTCTAATGAAGGAGAAGAAAAAGCTGTGCCTATATGTGACAGGCCTGAGGAACAGGCGAGCTTAAGGACAGACAGTGCATAAGGAAAGATAAGAGAAGACACATGGAAAGATCATTTTCCAATACAGCTTTTGCAAAAGTAAGTTTGACAAGACATATATCCCTGGAAAAAATTTTAAAACTTGTGAATTACTTGGTATGAGATGAAAATAACTGAAAAAAATTATTTGTACATATTAAGCAAGTTGATATCATGACTTCTGTAGCATTCAGCTATATTAAAGTCGCTATTCTAGGAATTCTGAGATACGAAAATATGAGTATACCAGGTATTTTTAGAGAACGTATGTTCCTAATACGAGCTAATTTGTTAGCAACCCATGTTGTTTATGGAGGATTCATATCTCTATTTGCTCCTCAACTCTTGCTGATGATACAGCTCTGGATCTACAGAGTGAAATCAATAAACAGGAGTGCCTACACTGTGGAGTATTCATGTTGGAACACATAATAAATTCCCAAGCTATCTTCCCTAAAATGTTTCTGGTTAAGGAGTTACTCAGTTGTAGGAAGGACTTCTATAATAGACATCTTTTTCAAGGCAAATGCTGGAATTCTCTTGTCAATTTATTAACAATTGTAATTCAAAATGATGAAAGGCTCTGGTCACTTAATCATAGAAAAATTTTCAAAACCAACTTAAAAGCTGGGAAGACAGAGTTTTCCAGTTACAATACAATGCCACTTGCATATTTCCTTTGTATTGTTTTATTTTATCAAAGTGTTTCCAAATGGGCACTCAACAATAAATGCAAATCTTTAGAATGACCCAATCACATTCTGTTAATTTCAGATGGAAAACTGCAGAGAAAATAAACAGCGCCCAGGGTTCTGAATTATCTTAATAGAAACCAACTTCAGATATTATTTTTTATAATATTCTTCCCTTTCTTTCCTTCCTCTTCTCCCTCTAGGCTCTCCATCCCAGAACTGAGCACACAAATATTCCTTTATTATGCACCAACCTAACGGGATGACATTGAATTTGTGACTCTCTTTAGATACGTTTTAAAATGCAAGTTTTAAAATTTAAAGGTAAAATGTCTTTCAAAATACGAGTTTCACTGTCTTGATTCTTTAATCTTTATTTTTGCAGCGTTCTTCATTGAGGTTTAAATGGCAAACATTAAAGAGCATCTATTTAAAGTATATATTGGGTGAATTCTGGCACAAATACATCCATGAAACCATCAGCACAAAAAAGACAGTTCCATCACCTTCAAATTTTCAAACGCATCACCTCTCATTCCCACTTCCAACCCCGTGCCAAGGCAATCACAGATCTGCTTCTGTCACTATTGGTTAATTTGCATTTTCTGGAAGTTTACTTAAATGGCATCGTATAATAGGGTACTATTTTTGGTCTGGCTTCTTTCACTCAGCATAATTATTTTGAGATTCTCCATGTTATTATATATATATCAATAGTATTAATGTAGTTTTAAATATTGCTGAGTATTCTACATTGATATATCACAATTTGTTTATCCATTCCTCTGTAGATGGGCATTTGTTTCTAGTTTGGGTCTTTTACAAAAAAGGTACTGTAATATTCATGTACAAGTTTTTTAATGAACATACACTAGTATTTTTTTTCTCTTGGGTTAATTATATAGAAGTGTAATATCTAGGTAGTATGGTAGGTATATGTTCAACTTTTTTAAGAAAGTGCTAAACTATTTTGCAAAATACTTTTGCCCTTTCACATCTGCACTAACAGAATATTGTTCCAGTTAACACAATAGCAAAAGTATTAGTCACAAATGAATACAGTGGTAAACCATATCAAAATTAAAACTTCTGCTCTTCAAAAGACACTATTAAGGGCAGCACCTGTGGCTCAATGGGGAGAGTGCCAGCCCCATATACCGAGGGTGACGGGTTCAAACCTGGCCTTGGCCAAAATGCAACAACAAAACAAATAGCCAGGCATTGTGGTGAGCGCCTGTAGCCCCAGTTAGTCAGGAAGCTGAGGCAAGGGAATCACCTAAGCCTAGAAGTTGGAGGTTGCTGTAAGCTGTGATGCCACAGCACTCTACTGAGCATGATAAAGTGAAACTCTGTCTCTACAAAAAAAAAAAAAAAAAAAAAAACATGTAAAAATACACTATTAAAAGAAAGAAAAGACAAACCACAGACTTGAGGAAAATACAAAGCATCTATATGTTAAGAGATTTGTACCCAGAATATTCTAAGGAGTCTCAAAACTTAAACAATATAAAAATAACCAAAAGATGTGAACAGACACTTCAACAAAGAAGATAAGATGCACAAATGAAAAATACATGAAAAGATGTTGAATATCATTATTTACTCGAGAAATGCAGATTAAAACCGCAATGAGATATAAATACACATTTATTAGATGGGCTAAAATTAAAAAGAGTGATTATACCAGGTGCTGATATAGCTGTGGAACAAATGTGATTCTCATATCTCTGTCAGTGAACAATACAGAATGGTATAACCCCTGCGGAAAGCAGTTCAGCCAAGAAAATGCAAGCACGTATCTAACACAGGACTTTAATGAATGTTCATAGCACCTGCACTTGTGGGAGTCTCAAAGTGAACACCCCAAGTGTCCACCAACAGGTCAGTAGACAAGCACACTATACTTCCATTATTCTAGTGAAGGCATCAAAGCATAAAAGAGTCATTTTTTAAATTGCAGGCACAATATCTAGGAATTAAAGAGAATAATCTAAAGGGTCTATGTATCATTCCACATCATCTAAATTATGAATATGAGTATATTTTATTATATATTATAAAACATAATTTATTATAAAAAACGAAGTTCACCATCTTACCTATATATCTATATCCTTCTTCCCCGTTTATTACAGGTCTCAGCCAAGTTGACTTCAGCTGTGCATTATTCTGCACCTGGGCTCCTTGAGGAGGATAGAGTGTAAATATCATTTCAACTGCTTTGAACTTTTTAGTTAGTTCAGAATGTTTTTCGTGGTCACCTGTAAAAAATAAAGAAAGAATATTTCAAGATTTAGACATTTGATAGAATGTCTTCATATTTAAGAGATACAAATTAAAAACTAACAATTTGAATACTGAAAGTTATATTGAAAATGCAATGGGTTTTTTTTTAGTCTAATGTATTCCTCCCAAATTTTTATTCTTCAGTTAATTTCTGGCAAAAATTAAAGAGTAAAAAATTTCCTAAAATCTTCAAACATTATCAGTTTAGAGCAGTAAGATTAAAATTGTAAGAAAATCAATTAAGATATCCAATGAGCATAATTCATGTTATACATCCTCTAACATAACCATATATTTTTATTTGCTATAAAACAACAGACTCAGATTAATCTGACAAAAATGTTGAGTAGGTGTAGAGTTCCTCAAGCTAGAACTACTGAAATAATTAATATTCCTAGGCTGTGATTTTTAAGAAAATATAAAATACATCCGCTATGTCTGAATTTTTATTGACATTTATATACACGTTACATGCAAAGAATTGTTCCAAGTGCTTTAAATTATTAACAAATTCAGTTTTCATAGCATCCATAAGGTAGATCCCATTCTTATTTCTTTTTACATGAAGAAACCGAGACTCAGAGAACTTAAATAAGTTGTCAAAATCTCAGCCTACAAATGATGCAGGAAACATTCATAAATCTAAAGCTTTTACATGCAAATAAGTCTTTAGCAATCAATCATGACCTGATCAATAATTAGTAGATGAGAAAATTGGAATTAAAAATTAAATTGTAGAATGAAAAACCTCTAGTATGGCCTTTGTCCTCTAGTTTATAATTTTAGTTTTTGGTTTATAAGCCAGTGTACTGAATTTCAGTGAAGCAGTAGTATCTTAAGGATTGAAAGTGACCCTACCAGGAAATATTTTAAAGAGAAGAGATAAAAAAGAGAAAAAGATACTGATGTCAATCTCCATGTATAGCTCTGTTACATTTTCCCCCTCTTTACTCTTATTTTCTTTTATTGTGTTAAATTGCATTATTTTCCAGTAAAAGTAAATATAAGGCAGTATGACATTATGATTAAGAAAGTAGATTTATTGGTGACAGGTGTGCCAGGTATCAATCTACTGCCTCACAGCTCCAAATCCATCCTTCATTGTCCTGCTTGTGAGACTACGACATTTCTCCCTTGCTATATGGCACCATTTTAGGCATCAACCACAGAGGACAATGGTGAGAACCAGAGGATGAAGGGGCTGTTTCTGGTTCTGAGGCTTTTCATGGCAGGCTCTTGCCCCAGTAGCCAGCTGGGCAGGGCACCTTCTGAGCAGTTTATCTGGCATGCTGCAGGCTACCCCTGCCTTTCCACTACTGTGAGCTTCCTGGAGAATTCCATGGTACAGCACCTTCCCTATGGGTTCCCTATAAGTCTTACAGCATGACATCTCCCTATGGACAATTTCCTGTAGAATTCCAGAAAGTGGCCTTCCCACAAGCTCCAGTAAGTACTATGTCACTTCAGTGAACTTCACCAGTCACTGGGCCACAGGTATTTGTTTTCTAGGGACATCTGGATTCCCAGAGGTGGGCTTCTTTAAAATGTATTACTTCCTTAGGTGTTCTTCCTCAGACCAAGGAGTTAACCACTTCCTATATCTCTTCTTGTTGATTCTTAGAGTTATTTTACTCTAAGGGGACAATCTCAGTTTATAGAATCCCTGTCAGAGTTAATACTTCTTTAAATTAGACTTTTCCTATTCAAATTACTGGTTATTTTCTTTCTCCTGAGTGGACCCTAACTCAAATAGATAGACCTGGGTTCTAATTCTTGAACAGGCATTAATAGGTTTTGTAATACAATCACGCTGTATTTCACATAAACCACATAAAACCGTTTCAATAAGTGATGGACTATATATACAACAGTGGTCCTATAAGATTATAATGGAGCTGAAAACTTCTTAATGCCTAGTGACATCATAGCCATTATAACATCACAGCACAGTGAATTTCTCATATCTTGGTTATGATGCTGATGTAAACCTACTGTGCTGTCAGTCATATAAAACTATAACACACACAATTATGTAGAATACATAATACTTCACAATGATAATATATGACTATGTTACTTCACAGTGATAATATATGACTATGTAGTAAATACTGATGTATTTACTACACTTTTAATCATGAACTTAAATATAATTTTCTACTGAACAAAAAGAACTATATAACAGCTTCAGGCAGGACCTTCAGAACTCTAGTCCCCAACCTCATGGGCCAGAGACCAGTAGTGATCCAGGGTGTGTTAGAAACAGGGCTGCCCAGCAAGAGGTGAGCTGGTGAGTGAGCAGTTTCATCTCTATTTACATCCACTCCCCATTACTTACACCACCATATGAGCTCCACATCCTGTCAGACAAGCAGTTGCATTAGATTCTCATAGGAGTGAAAACTCTTATGTAAACTGTGCATATGAGGGACGTAAGTTGCATGCTCCTTATGAGAATCTGATGCCAGATGATCTGAGGTGGATATGCAATGAGTTTGAATTATCCCCAAACCATCCCCCCTGTTCCTGTGGAAAAACTACCTTCCATGAAACCTATTCCTGGTGCCAAAAAGGTTGGGACCTCTGCTTCAGGATGTATTCTAGTAGGAGGCATTGTCATCATAGGAAATGATAGCTCCATGAATATTATTGCCCCTGAAGACATTCCAGTAGGACAAGATGTGAAGGTGGAAGACAGTAAGATTGATGATCCTGACCTTGTGCAGCCCAGCCTAGTTTGTGTGTTTCTGTCTTAATTAAAAGTTTAAAAAGTAAACAAAACATTCAAATTAAAATAGAAGAAAGTTTATATAATAAGGATAAAAAATTATTATACTATTTTTGTTTTAAGCTAAGTGTTATTTCAAGAGTCAAAAAGTTAAAATCATGTTCATGTCTTCTGCTCACTTTTTTATGGGGTATTTGATTTTTTCCTGAGTATTTGCTTATAAGCCCAACCAGAATATCTCTCAACAATGATTTAGGAAAACTCTAGCATTTTAGCTTAAAAATTAAAAAATAAAAATAAAATAAATAGAAAATGGGAAGGAATCAGTAGAAGAAGCTTGGCAACATGAAAATTCAGAGCAGTTCAACTCCCTAAATGGAGATATAGCTGAAAACACCATGTATAGAGAAACTGTCAAAATGACAATTGAATTCAAAATATGGATGGAAAATAAAATGAATGGGAATGAAGAGAAGGTGGAAAAAGAAGTACAAAATTTATCTCAAGAAATCAATGAAATTAAAGATAAAGTCACCAAGGATCTGGACATCATTAGGAAGGATGTAATGGAACTTAAGGAAATGAAAAAGGCAGTCAAAGAGTTTCCAAACCCAGTAAAGTCTCAGCAACAGAGTAGATACATGGAGTAAAAAGAGTTTCTGAACTTGAAGACAAGATTTCAAAATAACCCAATCATCTAAAAAGACAGAAAGGAACAAAAGCAGAGATATCTCTTATAAGGACAGAGGACTACACAAAATGTACAAACAGAAAGTATAGTTATCCCTGTCCTTAATCTTAATCAAACCAACTTTCAGCCCAGGATTCTGTATCCTGATAAACTAAGTTTTATATTTGATGGAGAAATGAAATCTTTTACTGACAAGAAACATTGAGGAAATTCCCCACTATAAGATCAGCTCTGCAGGAAGTACTCATACCCATAGTTTACACAGACCATCACAATAAACCACCAGCAAAGTGAAGACATCAAGACACTAAAGGGCAAAGCCTAACTTCCACAATGACCCAAGTAATAAAACTAGGCAACAGACCTCCACAAAACATGATAAAGAGAACTCCTCCACAATACTTATCAATTCTCTGAATAAATGTGAATGGCTTGAATTCCCCCAAAGAGGCATAGGCTGTATTGCACAAGCCAAGAGTTGATGTCTTCAGGAAACATATCTAAGCTCCAAGGACAAAACAAGACTCAATGCAAAGGGTTGGAAAACAATATTTCAGGCAAATACAAATCAAAAGAAGGCAGGTGTCATAATACTATTTGCAGACATATTGGGCTTTAAAGCAACAAAAGTAAAGAAAGTCAAAGATGGTTAACTATATACCAGTCAAGGGAACAATACAAAAGGCATATCAATCCTAAATATCTAGGTACCCAAATTAAATGCTCCCAGATATATAAAATGAATCTTAACTGGTCTGCACATATGATACCCTGCAACACTATATGCAGGGACTTTAACACACCTCTGACAAAACCAGAGAGATCCTCCAAGCAGAAACTTAACATAGAAATGACGGACTTAAACATGACTCTAGAACAAATAGAGTCAAATTAACAGATATATACAGAACCTTACACCCAATATGTTTTCTTCTTGTCAGCTTATAGGTCATTCTCCAAAATCAACTGTAGCCTAGGACACAAATCAAATCTCAACAAATTTAAAAGAACGTAAATTATATCTTGTATCTTTTCAGACCATAATGAAATAAAAGTAGAACTGACCTCCAACAAAAATATAAATCCCCAAACAAAGTCATGGTAACTAAACAATCTTATGCTAAATGACAGCCTGGTCAAGGAGGAGATAAAGAAGGAAATCATTTGATTCCTCAAACAAATGACAATTAAGCCACAAGTTATCAAAACAGTAGAATACTGCAAAAGCAGTTCTAAGAGGAAAATCTATTACATTATATGGCCATATCCAAAAAAGAGAATACAAATCAACAACCTGATGACTCATCTCAAGAGACTAGAAAAGGAACAGAAATCCAAACCAAATCCAGCAGAAGAAAAGAAATTGCCAAAATTAGATAAGAATTAAATGAAATCAAGAACAAAAAAACCATTGTGAATTAATGAAAGTTGGTTCTTTGAAAAAATAAATAAAATTGATAAACTTTTGGCCATATTAAGTAGAAACAGAAAAGTAATATTTCTAAAAACCTCAATTATAAACAAAAAGGGGAAATAAGAACAGATATCAGAGAGACAGAAAGATCGACACTGATTACTACAAAAAAAATCCATGCCCAGAAATTTGAAAATGTAGGGAGAATGGACCAATGGAATCATGCCACTTCCCTAGACTTAACGAGAAAGAATTAGAACTCTTGAACAAACCAATATCAAATTGCAACAATAAAAAAGCTTCTAACAAAAAAAAAATCCTATACCAGACAGTTTTACACCAGAATTCTAGGAAGTCATCAAAGAAAAGTTACTACCTATATTATAGAACCAATTCCAAAACATTGAGAAGGAAGGAACATTCCCCACTTCCTTCTACAAAGCAAAGTAGGTAAGGACTCAACAACAAAAAAGAAACCTACAAACTAACATCATTAATGAATACTGATATAAAAATATTCAATAAAATTCTAGCAAATAGAATACAGCTACACATTAAAAAAAATATACATCATGATCAGGTGGGTTTTATCCCAGGGATACAAGGTTGGCTCAACATACATAAATCCATAAGCATAATTCACCACATAAACAGAAGCAAAAACAAAGACCATATGTTCCTCTGAATAGATGCAGAAAAATCACTTGGCAAAATTTAGCATCCTTTTTTGATAACACTGTAAAAAATCAGCATAGATGGTACATTGCTTAAACTGATAGAAGCCACATACAATAAATCCATGGTCAACATCATACTAAATGGAGCAAAACTGAAAGAATTTCAACTTAGAACTGGAGATAAACAAGGATGTCCACACTCACCTCTATTATTCAACATAATGCTAGACGTCCTAGCCATTTACAGCTAGGCAAGAGAAGGATATCAAGTGTATCCAAATGGACACAGAGGAGGTCAAACTTTCACTCTTTGCTGATGATATGATCTTATACTTAGAAAACCCCACAGACTGAACAATGAGATTCCTGGACATGATCAAGAAATACTGTAATATTTTGGGATATAAATAAATATCCAAAAATTAGTAGCCGTCTTCTATAGCAACAGTAGTCAAGTTGAGAAATAAATAGACACAATACCCTTCCCAGTAGCTTCAAAAAAAAAAAAAAGAAGAAGAAATCCTTTGGAATATACCTAACAAAGGATATAAAGTATCTCTACAGAAAGAACTATGAAACTTCCAGAAAAGAAATAGCAGAAGACATTAACAACTGGAAGAACATGCCATGCTCATAGTTGGGAAGAATCAACAGTGTTAAAAAGTCTATACTACCCAAAGCGAACTACAGATTCAATATAATCCCCATTATAATACCAGCATCATACTTTGAAAAGACTGAAAAAATAGTTCTTCATTTTATATAGAAGAAAAAAATCCCAATGGCCAACACAATTCTAAGAAATAAAAACAAATCTGAAGGCATCAAGTCACCAGACTGCAGGTTAGACTACAAGTCTACAGTCATCAAAATGGTATGGTATTGGCATAAAAATAGAGACACGAACCTATGGAACAGAACACAAAGTCTAGAGATGAAATCAGCCTCATATCACCATCTGATCTTCAATAAACCAAACAAAGGGACAGACTGGGGAGTAAGGTTTCTTATTCAATAAATGGTGCTTGCTTGGGGAGTTGGTCAGCATATATAAAAGACTGAAACTACACTCACACATCTCACCACTTACAATTGACCCAATATGCATAAGAGATTTAAATCTGAGACATGATATGATAAAAACTCCAGAGAAAGTGTGGTAAAAACTATTGATGATATTGGCCTGAGGGAAGATTTTATGTATAAGACCCCACTGGCAACTGCAGCAAAACCAAAAATAAATACATGGAACCTAATCAAGCTTAAAATCTTTTGCACAGCTAAGGGCACAACAATTAAAGCAAATAGACAATCTTCAGAATGGGAGACGATATTCACATGTTATGAATCTTGGAAGTAATCAAGGGCTCATAACCAGAATCTACAGAGAACTCAAACTAATCAAGAAGAAAAAAGCAAACAATCTCATTTATCATTAGGTTAGAGACACAAACAGAACTTTCTCCCAAGAAGACAGATGAATAGCCAACAAACACATGAAAAAAATGCTCATCATAACTAATCATCAGAGAAATGCAAATCAAAACCACCCTGAGATATCACCTAACCCTTGTGACAATAGCCCACATGACAAAGTCCCAAAGCTGCAGATGCAGGTGTGGGTGCAGAGAGAAGGGAACTTATACATTGTTTCTAGTATTGCAAACTAATACAGCCTCTTTGGGAAAAAGTACAGAGAATTCTAAAGGAGCTAAAACCAGACCTTCCATTTGATCCTGCAATCCCATTACTAGGTATCTAACCAGAAGAAAAGACCTATTTTATCATAAGGACATTTGCACAAGAACGTTGATCACAGTTCAAATCACAATTGCCAAGATATAGAAACAACCCAGATGTCCATCAACCCATGACTGGATTAATAAACTATGGTCTATATAGTTTTTATTAAGCCATAAAAATGGAGACTTTCCATCTTTTTTATTTACCTGAATTGATTTGCAGAACATTCTCCTAAGTACAGTATCTCAAGAATGGAAAAGCAAGCAACCTTTGTGCTCAGTACTAAGCTGAAATTAATAGATCAACAACTATAGGCCCACAGAAGAGAAAAAAAAAACAATTAAATTCAAGAAGTGGGGAGGGAAGAAAGAAGAGAGGATGATTTATAAGGTCCCACCTAATGGGTATAATGTAGGGGTATATGGCACACCTGCTGGGGGAAGGACTGAACTATAACTCTGACTTCATCTTACAAATGCAAATAATATAATGTAACTGTATGTACCCTCATTTTAACATGAAATTTAGAAAAAAAGAAAAGAAAGAAAGAAAGCAGTGGAGATCAGTAGGCATCAGGTAACTTTTCCAGTTGTGAAGGAGGCTAAGGATGGAATATTATATCCCAAGGAATAATATAGCTAAAGTAAATACAGTCCTGAATTTTTCCATGACATAAAAAATAAGAAAACAAAATATAGCAGACGTCTTCTCTTTTAAACCCTAATGAAGAAAAAAATAAAGTAGGAAAAACCAGGATAATAGCATCTGTTAGTGCGAAAGGACCACATTGTACTTATGGCTTCTCCTCTCCCTAGATTTTATGAATGTCTAATACTTTTAGCTTAGAAAAGATGTTTAAGAATATTGTTTGATGGGATTATGCTTATTATAAATTTTAATAAAGTATTTTACTTTTCATAGAGGCAAATACTTCAGTTTCAGGCAAAATCCAATGCCTACACTAAAATCTAATTAATGGAGAATTTTGAACTGCTGGTCTATCCTTACTGAAGACTAAACAGAAACATTTGAAGTCAATGGAGGGCTGAACTTAAAAGGATGTGACATACTGATAACTGTAAATTAGGCATTCATTAAAAGTTTGTAGCACAGTCTGTTAATTTCCCATTTGCCCTTGAGTAATGCAAATGGAGCCTTAGAGTTTACACCAACAAGGCATCATAATTTTTTAATGATTGTATGTTCCTTCGTAATATCAAAATTAATCATTACAAGTAAACATTTTTCACTTACAAAAACATATAGATTATAAAACATGTTCTCTTTTAATTTTATTACATAAGCCATCCCAAGATAAAAGCAGGAATTTAATATCAGTTGTTGTAATTGCTAAATTTTGCTACTTGTGGATCACCTACTTTACTATACACTGCTAATGTTGCCATATTGAATTTAGATGTAGCAGTATTACTCTCAGAACTCAAAAGAAAAAGGACTCTTTCTCACCCCTTCCTCACCAAGTCACATATGTAGTAAAAATCTGAAGATCTTGAATATATGTGTCTAGCTTTAGTTCTGTGACAAAAGGCTACACAAGATTTGCATAGCTCTCTGTAGCTCCCACATTAGCCAGCTGGTTAATTTGCTCCATTGCAAGACAGTAGCAGTGGTTGGGAGCAGAGGCAATGGAGCTGCACCGCTTAGGTGTGAATCTGGATCTGTCATCTACATTTTGGGACCTGAAGCAAGTTAACTGAGCACTATCCAACCCAGTAATATAGTAAGAATGTCCATATTACAGGGTCATCATAAGGACTAAATAGGTTAAGTCAAGTCTTTATAAGAACACTTAGTCCATGGCCGGTATTATTTAAATATTACTTAATACTATGATGATGCCCTTTATTCAAAAGATGCTGGTACAATCTCTATCCTATTTATATAATAATAGCAACATCCTGTCCACCATACCTCCCACCCCATCTGTCATGTGCTCTGGGTGGATGGAAAAGTGGAGTCATCCTGAAGTCTTGGCTTTTCTGATCACTTCTATGGGTCAGTGGTTCCTGCTGGATACTGACCAGCATGCTGGGGTTTCTGTCATTTGCAGAAGGTTAATCTCTCATGGGCTATTAAACGACATTGTCATGACCTTCCTCGTTATTAACAGCAATAACAAGGAGTAACATATTTTCTTGAGGATAAGACATTACAAATTTTTGTGGGCCCACCACTTTATATATCATTAAGAAATATAAAGGACAGCAATTTAATTATCATGTGCCCTATTTGTAACATAGAACCTAATTTCAGAGACATCAAATATGAAAATAAACAACCGAGAGTTAAGAACATACAGCAAAATCAAGATAGTTGCCAAATTGGCACCTGCAGTTGATTAACAAATAAGCATCTCAAAGTCTCCGTGCCAAAGCCTGCCCTATGCCAAGGTCACTTGTCTCACTCAATAGCCTCTATCGCAGTACCACCTAGAAAACTAGGAGTCCTTCTAGTACCCTTACCAACCACTGCCATCATCCTATACCAATTATCATCTATTTTTATACAAGCACTTTAGCCTCCAAAAGTCTTCTTGGCCCACTCAATTTTGTCCTTAAACAGCAGCTGGAATAATATTTCAAAAATGCAAAGCAAATATTTTCTTTCCCATTCAAACATTCCCTGGGGCACTTAAAATAAATCTCTGGCCCCTTCTTTACTATTTCCTATAAGGTTCTGAATATTATAACCCTGGCCTCATCCTACATCTCTATTCTCGCAGCCTTGTATATATTTTACTTTCTAAATGTATTTTGCTTGCTCTTGTTTCATAACCTTTGCATAAAGTGGTCTATCTGGTACATTCTCCTTCCAAACCTTCCCTCCACTGCCTCATTAACTTCTTCACCACCATCTTCACACTTCTCCCTAAAGTGTCCGCTGCCTCCCAACAAGTTTGATCAAGCCACTACATTACATGATCTCAGAGTAATGTTTTCTGTATTTTTCCTCCCTTACACTTACTAAACTTTGTATTATCTACATTACTATTTGATTAAGATTTATCTCTTCTGCAAGACTATAAGCCCAAAGGTGTCAAAGTGCATGACTGTTTGCTAACCATCGTATCATTCAGCACCTAGTCCTGTGCCTGCTACTTAGGAAGAGTCATAAAAAGCTTTTTAATTAATAAATGAACATACCAATTGCTAGTACTTATTGAGAGATTAATATACAGCAAGTTTTGAAGCAGGTTATATACTTAGCTAATTTAATTCTAAAATCAGAATAGATTTAATTTGTTGACTATCCTGAATTCAATATTACCACACATCATAGCTCAAGATACGGAGGCCAAGGAAGTTTACAGAGAATCTTTAAGGCCTCTCAGCTAGTATGTGGTAAATTCAGTATTTATTCCCAATTCTAACTTCAAAGCCTCTTAACCATGAGGCCATATTGTTTTAATAAATGGCTCCTGGTACATGTAAACTAATTATAGCCCTCTTGGTTTGCTGAGGATGAAGAATCCCACAGTGTGAGCTCCAGGCACCTCTGGCTTCCCCCTGCCTCTCAGATACATGAGGATCATTATGTTTCAAGTTCAGGGTAGATGATAAGTTTCCAGAAAACTCAAAGATGTCCATTCCCTTCCTTCCCCAAACAGGGTGCTATGTTATTAAGAGCTTTTTGTCTTCCTCTGGCAGAGTCTGAATTTGAATATTTAAGGCAGTGACCCCAGACTTGTACTTCAAGAATAATAGTGATCTAAAAAGTGAATAAATAAAAATTAGGAAATTGACATAAATTTGTCAGTTTTATATACTGCTGAGTAAAGATGATAAAAAGAACATTTATTATCACAATTGTTCCTTTTTTTCTGCAGTGCTATTGAAAAATTTTTTAACACTAAAAATGCATGAGCAACAAAATCTCAGATGAAAGAACAGTAATTTGCATTGAATAATGAAGACCTTGAACTTCTAGAATTTTCTGAAGTTTTAACTTCTTGCTGTTGTGCCTACTTCTCCCCAGAAATCCCAGCAGATTTTAAAAGAATGCATGTATAAATAATTAAGGTCAGGACCAGTCCTAAGCATATCAGGAAAAGTTAGATAGCTAACAGTGTTTACTAATGACCTCAGGTTATTAAACCAGAATGGCAGATCTAGTCACTCAAGTTAAGTATTAACAAGTATTTACAATTACGGGTAGAAATAGGTTAATCCTTTATTTTTACCCAAACCAGCTCTATTTGTAACTAATTTTTTCTATAAGGTTAAAAAAAAAGTATATTTTATACCTTTTATATCAAATCAAAGATCAGAGGCTAAAAACAACGGCAAGATGCAATAAATTCTTCTTTCATTGTGAATCTTATATACTCATTAAAATGCTAATTTATCTCTTATAAGCTACTGGTCATTAACAGGAGTTTTTCAACATGAAGCTATCATACATGAGTTTGAACTAGTGAACAAATAATCTATAACCCATTGCAAATGACCAGTTTCTAAATGTTATACTTTTAATATCTTGTCACTGTTCAGTTAAAGCACTCTATGCTGCATTCATTTTCTTTGATTTGAAATAAGTGAATGTCATACTTTTTTGTCATGCCATTTTTATCTAAGCTCTTTCTGTTCATTAGTAAATTTAAAAAAAGAGGATATCAATTCATCAATATGAAAAATTACGTATGTCCTGAACATGGGAAAGTGAATCTAAAGCGACCTCATTCTTAAATTAATGAAAATGTCTTCCATTTAATTTCTTTTAAACTGAAACATAAGGTCTTAAAGATCATTAAAGGAGGAAAACATTAAGATTCAAAACTAAGGGGCAAAATGGTTAAGGAGGCAGTTAAAGGCCAGGTGCGGTGGCTCACGTCTGTAATCCTAGCACTCTGGGAGTTTGAGGCTGACTGCTTCAGCTCAGGAGTTTGGGACCAACCTGAGCAAGGGCAAGATCCCATCTCTACCAAAAATAGGAAAATTAGCCAGGTGTGGTGTCTTGTGCCTGTAGTCCCAGCTACTTGGGAGGCTGAGGCAGGGGGATCTCTTGAACCCAAGAATTTGAGGTTGCTGTGAGCTAGGCTAATGTCACAGCACTCCAGCCTTGGTGACAGAGACTGCCTCAAAGAAGAAAGAAGGAAGTTAAAGAATATGCTAATGAATGATATAACCTATAAAAATAAATGCAAGGAGAACTGATCTCAGACCACAAGCACTTAACTCAAAAGAAGCACAAAAATGTTCAATAACACTCGAGTGAGTTCATAACATAAAAGTATAAGTTAGTAAAAACATGAGAAAAGTATAGCACATATTAACTACCTTGAATCCCTTCAGTTTATTAAAACAAGCACATATTATGAATTTCACCAGAATTTTCAAAGGTTAAATGTGTGAAAATGGTGCCCTTGATACATAAGTTCATAAATCCCATCAAACCTCTCTTTAAAATAAAAAAATTAGGGAATTACAGCATTTTGTTGCTCAACAATTAAGGTAAATTTATTTCAAAAGGTCCATTTCTTTAGTAGAATAAATATAAGTTCACAAAGAAATCTTCCAATATTTTAACTTTATTTTTATTTTTTGTTTTACTTTTTAGACTTAGAAGCAAATTAAATACTATTTCAAGTATTAGATATAGAAAGCTAAAGGACTTTTCTCTTTTTCTTTCTTCATGAAATTTAGATAGAAATTTAGTTCATATTACTAAACATAAATAAATCATATAGCTGAGTAAGTTTTTTTTTTTTTTTTTTTTTTGAGACAGAGGCTCAAGCTGTCCCCCTGGGTAGAGTTCTGTGGCATCACAGCTCACAGCAACCTCCAACTCCTGGGCTCAAGCGAGTCTCCTGCCTTTGCATCCCAAGTAGCTGGGACCACAGGCGCCCACCACAATGCTAGGCTATTTTTTGATTGCAGCCATCATTGTTGTTTGGCGGGCCTGGGCTGGATTCGAACCCACCACCTTAGGTGTATGTGGCTGGTGCCTTAGCCACTTGAGCCACAGGCGCCAAGCCTAGCTGTGTAAATATTAAAATAATTTGGTCAATAATTCTAATAGAATGATAAGGATTTCTTAGGAAGAGCATTTTCATCTAAAAGTTTGTGTGTGTGTGTGTGTATATATATATATATTTGTGTCTGTGTATTGAAACTAATACAATTTCTCTCATAAATGATTAAAGTACTGTGAATAATTTTAAGAATTTTATTTTTAAAATATTCCCTTATTTTTCTCTGAAGGTCCCAGTCTCAAACTGGCAGGATTAAATCCACTAACATGGCTTTATTTGAGCTAAAGACAGAATACTACGGACAAATGCTTCCCAGACCTTAGTTACACATTTTATAATAATACAATAACACAAAAAAATTGTAAAACTTAAGAGCATAGCAATGGCTTCCATTGAGTTCATCCTTTAAAAATTCATATTTATTTTCAAGGGTATTTTAGTAAAGAAATTTACCTCCTAGTTTAGAAGTACAAAGATTCCAATTAAGTGTAGCTACTCTTACTCGTTACATTTGGATTACTCCATCCCCTTGTTTTTCTTGCTACAAATTGCCACCCTTTTGGTCATTTTTCTATACTTATGCATATCTTTAAGAGGTAGAGGGGAAATCCACTCACTCGTCAAGCTACACTTTACTAAGATCACGTTTAAAGGTATTTGGGTGACATAGTTGACATTAACTACACAGTTCAATATTTGAAGTATTATTTTCCTATATTATTTAAGTCTCTTAGGAAAAAACTACAATAATTGTCAATTGACCATAATAGGCATAGCTGTATACCTTCCTCAACATCAGTGTCACCCTGGTATGCCAAACGTGTGTGTATATATACATATGTATATATATATTTAAAAATTTACCTTCCCTTCCATGTGTTTACATTCAAGAGGCAAAGTAATATTATGCTATTTCATATATTAAAAAAATGAACCCTCTATCAATGGAAATATTTCCTATAGATTTTTCCAAATAAATACCAATTTTTTAATTTTATGTATTAATATTTTAAACAATAAATGCTTTCTTTCAGAACTGAAACACTATTTAACCACTATTTAACATTTCAGACTTTATTTTCCAGACTTAGATTTCTTAATAGTAGTAAAGATGTTTATAATTAGAAGCCTGTGTATTGATTCTAATAAAGTTAAGATTACTCTAAATTCTTTCTGAAACAGGCTGAGTAATGGCTAAATAAATGAAAGAATTTACTTATGGAACAGAGTCCAAATCTTCTGGCTCTGATTTATTTAAACATACCAATAGGTAACAATATCCCTAGTTAAAGGTGATTTAGTAATACCAATTTTTTTCTCTCCTATTATACCAAGAAAAATCATTTTCAATCAATTAAAAATATAAACATAACTGTATCTTCACTGTAGTATGAGAATTCCCACAACTTTCAAGAACTTTTAAGAATATATAACAGAAATAATAAAATTCAGGCCTAAATAAGACAGAATACCTAGAGCAGACACAAATTTGTTATTGGTGAAGCCACGGGTAGAATCTATGTTGATGCACAATTCCTCTCCATCTGTGGATCTGAGAACTCAAGAAGAAAGTTATCTGCTCCCAAAATACAATGACAGGACAGACATAAGAATAATTATAGACATTACCATTCAAAGAGGAAGAGAATGGAAAGAAGAAGGAAGTTCCTTGTCCCAAGCCATTTCAAAATGTAGTTGGATGAATTCCACTAGATTTCTTCTGAGTCTTTATTAGCAGAGTCATTAACATCCATAATTCAACTAGTGGTCTGTTCAAGGCAATCTAGACTTTAGGCTTTTCTGTCAGGCTCCTAATACTCTAGCCTCCGAGCATTGCCCAATTCCACATTTTTAGATAATATGTATCAGTCATTGTTCAACTGAGATAGAGGCAGAATTAGTAGAGCGGATATATAGATACAGATTCATAGATAGAAATGTAATTTAAGAGATATTTACTACAAGGAAATGGCACATTCAGTTACAAGTATTGAGTAGAGCTGGCCACAGACGGGTAAGATGGGCTGGAACTCCTGAGCGTGGCTGAAGTTACTACTCACAGGCAGTATTTCTTCCTCAGGGAAGCCTCAGTCTTGTTTTAAGGCCCTTTTAACTGACTAGACAGGACTTCCTAGATTAACTAGGATTATCTCCCTTGCTTAATATCAATTAATTATAATTCTCAATTAACATCATAACATGATTTTACAGTCACTTCTAGAATAATGTGTGATTGAGTAACTGGAAACTGCAGCCTAGTTAAATTTAAACAGCAAGAAGATCATGACAAACTTAATAAACTTAAGGATATGAAAAGTATCCTTCAGGAGGCCAAATCACCTCTAACAAACAATAATCACCG
Source organism: Galagoides demidoff (assembly GCA_963574575.1). Classification (NCBI taxonomy): domain Eukaryota; kingdom Metazoa; phylum Chordata; class Mammalia; order Primates; family Galagidae; genus Galagoides; species Galagoides demidoff. Next base: position 3,854 of record CAUYQV010029656.1, on the reverse strand, counting down.
GCTTCAGATTTTCCAAAACATTCAATAAAAGAAGAAAAATACCTATGAAGTTGGGAGAGAACTGTGCAATCCACAAATTTCATGTGAAACTAAATGTAAAGATACCAGAAAACATTCGTAGGAAATACAGCACCCACAAGATTTTCTTAAAATATAAAATACTATCACATTTTGTTAAAGTCGAGCCAATAATAATGAATCCAAATAAAAAAACTAAAAATGAAGAAGTCAATGGGACATGAGGACGCAAAGCAGAAGGAAAGGAAGGAAGGAAGGAAGGAAGGAAAGCACTGAACCCATTTAAACATACAGAACCACAATGTCAAACAATTCTAAGACTATTTTTTAAGATCATAATATATTTTTAAAAGAGGGAGGTGTTTGGGAGGAGAGGTAAAATGAAGTTTAAATGTAATAATTTTCTCATTTTGTTAGTGGGATGTCAATAGAGGATTTTGATTAATTAGGAAATATTTAAAGTATTTAAATATCTAAAAGTATTATCTAAAAATACCAAACTAATACAGGATAATCTATTATCAATGCTTAATTCCAAGACATGTGTATAGTATTTTAGTTACATATGTTGCTGCCTTTAACAGTTTAGAGGTTTGCGTAACAAATAAAAGAAGAAAAACTGAATGTGTATATACTTGTATTGTTTTCCTCCATTTTCCAGATGAATTAAAGACATTTGGAAAGGAATATTTATTTCTTTAATTCTTATGGCATGCTCTTTTTATAAACATATAAGTTGTATACTTTAATCACAATATATATGATGATTATTTTAAGCTATTTTCTAGATCTAACCAAACATTTATCAATCAGGTTATCTAACAATCTGCATTTGGGAGAAAAGAAATGTTTGGGTGATATTTTTCTAACTTTGAGATAAGGTAAATGGCAAAATTCCACTGTTTATGCATACGGTTTCTTGGAAATATAAGACAACTTGGATTATTTCCCTTTGGGTTTTCTTTTAAAAGGAGCAAGATTAATAGCTTGAATAAAGATCGGCTTACATTATTTATAAATGTGTGTGCAGTCCACTGTGCTGTATTTAAATTCTTTCACCGGATAACAAGCTTAAAGGATAAAGAAAATTAGAGACCTGCTATCTCTCTATTTTAATGGGGATTTAATAAGATTTTATTAAAAAAATATGAAAACTATAGAAAAACAGATTAGCAGGCACTAAGATAAAATGAATTAGAAGAAATAATAAACAGATTGTTTTTTAGTGGTCCAATGCAAATTGACAGGAGATATTAGTTAAATTGATAACAAACATGAGCCTAACATATTGTACTGTCTTGAGGAAATAGAGAAAAAATTCATATAATACAGTTCAGAAAATGCATTGAGATAATCTTCTGAACAAAGTAAAGAAGAAAGAATTTGACTACAGTAAAGAACTACTGTTTATTAAATGACACCCCCTTTTCCGTCAATGACCATTCCACTTTGGGTTGTAAAGACCTTTCATAGAATCATATCTAAAATGATGTATTGCACACTGTAATTTGATCCTAGTTGTAATGTTCACTGTTTTCCTTTAAGCCTAAAGCATAATCCAGAGACATTTTACTAAAAATCAACTCCTCCCTACGAACAACATAACCTGTGGACAAGCCTTCATAAACATTTCTTTTCTTCTCAGTTCAAAAATTGGAATTAACTAAATATAAAAAATAGTGGCTAAATGGTCAGCAAGGATGTTAAGGTAGGGTAAATCTGGATTCCCACAAAGACTTGTTTGTGCTGTAGTTTTTCCCCATATGTATGTTAATATACCTCTCTCGGTTTTAGAACACTGATTATGTACATAGTTATTTCTAATACAAATTATTCTCTTTTTAAGTTTGATAAAGCATCTAATTTAAAAATTAATATTGAAGTCAATAAAATAAACCAGCTACCTGGTAGTTAAAAATATGATCTTAATAAAAGTAAATGATAAGATCAAATATACATCCTCACTTTGTAATGACAATGGTAACTTACAGAGACCTAACTTAATAGTTCTGTTAAATGTGGCCAGTGCTAGGATAATAGTTAGCATCACTGGGCAGTAATACAAAAGGTTTCATGAGTTCAGCATTTTTATCTGTATTGTTACTCTACACATCCTTTGGTAACAGGCTAACAGCTGTTTCTCTGATGATTTACCCTAAAATCTGAGATCTTGATTCAGATTTTTAAAGGGAAGTTTATATTTCAAAGCACATTAACCTGTTTTACTTAGTACAGCAATTGGAAATAAATAGAAAATATTATTTTCTCCCCTGAAAAATACAGCTGTCCATTCATTTATGATGTCCTATGATCTGCTACTGATAGTTTTTTTTAAATCTTCCCTTATATTTACTTCCATAAGATTTAAATAAGTAATACAAACTAAAATATAGTCTACTTATTCCTTACTAGTGCTAGCATGTAAGCATTTTTTTCTCAAGAATCTTGATATTATTTTAATCTAAGTTTCACAGAAATCACCAAGGACTAAGAATAAATACATGAGAATTATTCTTACAACTAATGTTGCAGATAAAATTATTGTGTCACTCACTTAAAATACTAAAAATATAGTTTAAAACTTTTTTTCCTTTTATTACTTACTCTAAAAATTTTGGAATGAGCTATTCATACTCTCTCATTTTCTGACTCCTATGAACCTTGAGATATATTTATAAGAAAGCTTTATTTAAAAAGGAGTTTATTCTTGTGCAATGAAACAGAATTGATTCTTTGTGGCAAGCTAACTGTCCCATGAAATAATTGAATCCACGATGCTAGGTCTTTTCAATATGCTTCATTCAAAAGGGCTAGCTAGCTGAAATATGAATATATTTAAACTTTTGAACAATAATAGAAAACTATGTCATTAAATGTTTACTTTTTAAAAGACATTTCAGTTGCAAATGTCATTCTACTAAACTGGCATAGGCATGGGATAAAACTTGAGAAATCATTAGCAAACTGAAACTTAGAATTTTTTACATAGCACCAGGATCTTAATTTTTATCTTGTCTGGTAGTGGTTGGTTGAAAAAAATGATGGGCTTTACATTTCCTCATTTATTAACTATACAGTTAGATATACATTTCATGTTAAAATTCAAATTAAAGACATTATACATGTTAAAAAATTATGCATATATTTCCATGAAGCAATAAATTTAATAGAACATTTCATAAAGATACTGAGGAAAAAATAGACTTCTATAGAGTCCTTTAAAATAAAATACAGTCAAGATAATCAGAATTAGAATTATAAATCTTGAATATGGTTTATGTTTTATATTTATTAGATTGAAATTCAAATGCATCTAAGAAATAAATCCCCAAATAAAATGTTATTCATGTTAAAACAAAAATCTGAAATCATTTATTTACTGCATAATAATTACATGATAGACACTGTATTAGATAATAGGAATAAAAAGAGAGCAAAGTGGCCTTTTCATTAACAGAGCTAATGGTCTATTGGAATATGAGATAAACAGATGGTAATGAAGTAAAAGAACAATACAGAAAAACTATTAACTCATGTAGAAATGAAAAAGACACAGTGATGCAGGAAAATAATATAGTAGACGGAAGAAGAGGAATAAACCCCTTGAGCTAGGTTTGTAAGAAACTGTAATCATGTAAATTGGAAGTACAATAGCATTTTTTTGTTTATTTTTTATTTTTTATTTATTTATTTATTTATTTTTATTAATTGATAGCTGTATACATTAATGCAAACATGGGGTACATTGTACTGTTTTCATATACAATTTGAAATACTTTCATCAAGCTGGTTAACATAAATATTCATGTCATTTGCTTAGTCATTGTATCAAAACA